>JAVKPL010003087.1:0-19279 GCA_032173675.1 Gastrolobium villosum
TCTTTTTCCGTTGAAAAACTTCACAAAATCAATTTCTTTTGCATTTATTTTATTCATCCGTTTTCGACGGAATACATTTTCCGTCAAAAAATTTCGACCTAATCCATTTTCCGTCGAAAAACTTCACAAAATCAATTTCTTTTGCATTTATTTTATTCATCCATGTTCGATGGAATTTATTTTCCGTAAAAAATCTTCGACGGAATCCATTTTCGGTCAAAAATCTTCACAAAATCAATTTCTTTTGCATTTATTTTATTCATCCGTTTTCGACGAAATTTGTTTTCCGTCGAAAAACTTCACAAAATCAATTTCTTTTGCATTTATTTTATTCATCCGTTTTCGACGGAATACATTTTACGTCAAAAGTCTTCGACCTAATCCATTTTCCGTCGAAAAACTTCACAAAATCAATTTCTTTTACATTTATTTTATTCATCCATTTTCGATGGAATTCATTTTTCATCAAAAATCTTCGACAGAATCCTTTTTCCGTCGAAAAACTTCACAAAATCAATTTCTTTTGCATTTATTTTATTCATCAGTTTTCGACGGAATTTGTTTTCCGTCGAAAAACTTCACAAAACCAATTTATTTTGCATTTATTTTATTCATCCGTTTTCGACGGAATACATTTTTCGTCAAAAATCTTCGACGGAATACATTTTGCGTCGAAAAACTTGATAAAATCAATTTCTTTTGCATTTATTTTATTCATCCATTTTCGACGGAATTCATTTTCCGTCAAAAATCTTCGACGGAATACATTTTTCGTCGAAAAACTTCATAAAATCAATTTCTTTTGCATTTATTTTATTCAACCATTTTCGACGGTATTCGTTTTCCGTCCAAAATCTTCGACGGAATACATTTTCCGTCGAAAAACTTCACAAAATCAATTTCTTTTGCATTTATTTTATTCATCCGTTTTCGACGGAATTCATTTTCTGTCAAAAATCTTCGAAGGAATCCATTTTCCATCAAAAATCTTCTACGAAATCCATTTTCCGTCGAAAAACTTCAAAAAATCAATTTCTTTTGCATTTATTTTATTAATCCGTTTTCGACGCAATTCTTTTTCCGTTGAAAAACTTCACAAAATCAATTTCTTTTGCAATTATTTTTTTCATCCGTTTTTGACGGAATTTGTTTTTCATCGAAAAACTTCAGAAAATCAATTTCTTTTGCATTTATTTTATTAATCCGTTTTCGATGGAATGCATTTGCCGTCAAAAAATTTCGACGGAATCCATTTTCCGTCAAAAATCTTCTACGGAATCCATTTTCAGTCGAAAAACTTCACAAAATCAATTTCTTTTGCATTTATTTTATTCATCTGTTTTCGACGGAATTTGTTTTCCGTCGAAAAACTTCACAAAATCAATTTATTTTGCATTTATTTTATTCATCCGTTTTCAACGGAATACATTTTTCGTCAAAAATCTTCGACGGAATACATTTTGCGTCGAAAAACCTGATAAAATTAATTTCTTTTGCATTTATTTTATTCATCCATTTTCGACGGAATTCATTTTACGTCAAAAATCTTCGACGGAATACAATTTACGTCGAAAAACTTGATAAAATCAATTTCTTTTGCATTTATTTTATTCATCCGTTTTCGACGGAATTCATTTTCTGTCAAAAATCTTCGACGGAATCCATTTTCCATCAAAAATCTTCTACGAAATTCATTTTTCGTCGAAAAACTTCAAAAAATCAATTTCTTTTGCATTTATTTTATTAATCCGTTTTCGACGCAATTCTTTTTCCGTCGAAAAACTTCACAAAATCAATTTCTTTTGCATTTATTTTATTCATCCGTTTTCGACGGAATACATTTTCCGTCAAAAACTTTCGACCTAATCCACTTTCCATCGAAAAACTTCACAAAATCAATTTCTTTTGCATTTATTTTATTCATCCATGTTCGATGGAATTTATTTTCCGTCAAAAATCTTCGACGGAGTCCATTTTCCGTCAAAAATCTTCACAAAATCAATTTCTTTTGCATTTATTTTTTTCATCCGTTTTCGACGGAATTTGTTTTCCGTCGAAAAACTTCACAAAATCAATTTCTTTTGCATTTATTTTATTCATCCGTTTTCGACGGAATACATTTTTCGTCAAAAATGTTCGACGGAATCCATTTTTCATCGAAAAACTTCATAAAATCAATTTCTTTTGCATTTATTTTATTCATCCGTTTTTGGCGGAATTTGTTTTTCGTCGAAAAACTTCAGAAAATCAATTTCTTTTGCATTTATTTTATTAATCCGTTTTCGATGGAATTCATTTGCCGTCAAAAATTTTCGACGGAATCCATTTTCCGTCAAAAATCTTCTACGGAATCCATTTTCAGTCGAAAAACTTCACAAAATCAATTTCTTTTGCATTTATTTTATTCATCCGTTTTTGACGGAATTTGTTTTCCGTCGAAAAACTTCACAAAATCAATTTATTTTGCATTTATTTTATTCATCCGTTTTCGACGGAAAACATTTTTCGTCAAAAATCTTCGACGGAATACATTTTGCGTCGAAAAACTTGATAAAATCAATTTCTTTTGCATTTATTTTATTCATCCATTTTCGACGGAATTCATTTTCCGTAAAAAATCTTCGACGGAATACAATTTTCGTCGAAAAACTTGATAAAATCAATTTCTTTTGCATTTATTTTATTCATCCGTTTTCGACGGAATTCATTTTCTGTCAAAAATCTTCGACGAAATCCATTTTCCATCAAAAATCTTCTACGAAATTCATTTTTCGTCGAAAAACATCAAAAAATCAATTTCTTTTGCATTTATTTTATTCATCCGTTTTCGACGCAATTCTTTTTCCGTCGAAAAACTTCACAAAATCAAATTCTTTTGCATTTATTTTATTCATCCGTTTTCGACGGAATACATTTTCCGTCAAAAATCTTCGACCGAATCCATTTTCCGTCGAAAAACTTCACAAAATCAATTTCTTTTGCATTTATTTTATTCATCCGTTTTCGATGGAATTCATTTTCCGTCAAAAATCTTCAACGGAATCCATTTTCCGTCAAAAATCTTCACAAAAACAATTTCTTTTGCATTTATTTTATTCATCCGTTTTCGACGGAATTTGTTTTCCGTCGAAAAACTTCACAAAATCAATTTCTTTTGCATTTATTTTATTCATCCGTTTTCGACGGAATACATTTTCGTCAAAAATGTTCGACGGAATCCATTTTTCATCGAAAAACTTCATAAAATCAATTTCTTATGCATTTATTTTATTCATCCATTTTCGACGGAATTCATTTTCCGTCAAAAATCTTCGACGGAATCCATTTTCCGTCGAAAAACTTCACAAAATCAATTTCTTTTGCATTTATTTTATTCATCCGTTTTCGACGGAAACCATTTTCCATCAAAAATCTTCTACGGAATCCATTTTCCGTCGAAAAACTTCATTTTCGCCAGAATTCATTTTCCGTTAAAAATCTTCACAAAATCAATTTCTTTTACATTTATTTTATTAATCTGTTTTCGACGGAATACATTTTTCGTCGAAAAACTTGATAAAATCAATTTCTTTTGCATTTATTTTATTCATCAATTTAAGACGGAATTCTTTTTCCGTCAAAAATCTTCGACGGAATACATTTTTCGTCGAAAAACTTCATAAAATCAATTTCTTTTGCATTTATTTTATTCATCCATTTTCGCCGGTATTCGTTTTCCGTCCAAAATCTTCGACGGAATCCATTTTCCGTCGAAAAACTTCACAAAATCAATTTCTTTTGCATTTATTTTATTCATACGTTTTCGACGGAATTCATTTTCTGTCAAAAATCTTCGACGGAATCCATTTTCCATCAAAAATCTTCTACGAATTCCATTTTTCGTCGAAAAACTTCAAAAAATCAATTTCTTTTGCATTTATTTTATTAATCCGTTTTCGACGCAATTCTTTTTCCGTCGAAAAACTTCACAAAATCAAATTCTTTTGCATTTATTTTATTCATCCGTTTTCGACGGAATACATTTTCCGTCAAAAATCTTCGACCGAATCCATTTTCCGTCGAAAAACTTCGCAAAATCAATTTCTTTTGCATTTATTTTATTCATCCATTTTCGACGGAATTCATTTTCCGTCAAAAATCTTCAACGGAATCCATTTTCCGTAAAAAATCTTCACAAAAACAATTTCTTTTGTAATTATTTTATTCATCCGTTTTCGACGAAATTTGTTTTCCGTCGAAAAACTTGACAAAATCAATTTCTTTTGCATTTATTTTATTCATCCGTTTTCGACGGAATACATTTTCATCAAAAATGTTCGACGGAATCCATTGTTCATCGAAAAACTTCATAAAATCAATTTCTTATGCATTTATTTTATTCATACATTTTCGACGTAATTCATTTTCCGTCAAAAATCTTCAACGGAATCCATTTTCCGTCGAAAAACTTCACAAAATCAATTTCTTTTGCATTTATTTTATTCATCCGTTTTCGATGGAATTCATTTTCCGTCAAAAATCTTCAACGGAATCCATTTTCCGTCAAAAATCTTCACAAAAACAATTTCTTTTGCATTTATTTTATTTATCCGTTTTCGACGGAATTTGTTTTCCGTCGAAAAACTTCACAAAATCAATTTCTTTTGCATTTATTTTATTCATCCGTTTTCGACGGAATACATTTTCGTCAAAAATGTTCGACGGAATCCATTTTTCATCGAAAAACTTCATAAAATCAATTTCTTATGCATTTATTTTATTCATCCATTTTCGACGGAATTCATTTTCCGTCAAAAATCTTCGACGGAATCCATTTTCCGTCGAAAAACTTCACAAAATCAATTTCTTTTGCATTTATTTTATTCATCCGTTTTCGACGGAAACCATTTTCCATCAAAAATCTTCTACGGAATCCATTTTCCGTCGAAAAACTTCATTTTCAACATAATTCATTTTCCGTTAAAAATCTTCACAAAATCAATTTCTTTTACATTTATTTTATTAATCTGTTTTCGACGGAATACATTTTTCGTCAAAAAACTTGATAAAATCAATTTCTTTTGCATTTATTTTATTCATCAATTTTCGACGGAATTCTTTTTCCGTCAAAAATCTTCGACGGAATACATTTTTCGTCGAAAAACTTCATAAAATCAATTTCTTTTGCATTTATTTTATTCATCCATTTTCGACGGTATTCGTTTTCCGTCCAAAATCTTCGACGCAATTCTTTTTCCGTTGAAAAACTTCACAAAATCAATTTCTTTTGCATTTATTTTATTCAACCGTTTTCGACGGAATACATTTTCCGTCAAAAAATTTCGACCTAATCCATTTTCCGTCGATAAACTTCACAAAATCAATTTCTTTTGCATTTATTTTATTCATCCATGTTCGATGGAATTTTTTTCCGTCGAAAATCTTCGACGGAATCCATTTTCCGTCAAAAATCTTCACAAAATCAATTTCTTTTGCATTTATTTTATTCATCCATTTTCGACGGAATTTGTTTTCCGTCGAAAAACTTCACAAAATCAATTTCTTTTGCAATTATTTTATTCATCCATTTTCGACGGAATACATTTTTCGTCAAAAATGTTCGACGGAATCCATTTTTCATCGAAAAACTTCATAAAATCAATTTCTTTTGCATTTATTTTATTCATCCGTTTTTGACGGAATTTGTTTTTCGTTGAAAAACTTCAGAAAATCAATTTCTTTTACATTTATTTTATTAATCCGTTTTCGATGGAATTCATTTGCCGTCAAAAATTTTCGACGGAATCCATTTTCCGTCAAAAATCTTCTACGGAATCCATTTTCAGTCGAAAAACTTCACAAAATCAATTTCTTTTACATTTATTTTATTCATCCGTTTTCGACGGAATTTGTTTTCCGTCGAAAAACTTCTCAAAATCAATATATCTTGCATTTATTTTATTCATCCGTTTTCGACGGAATACATTATTCGTCAAAAATCTTCGACGGAATACATTTTGCGTCGAAAAACTTGATAAAATCAATTTATTTTGCATTTATTTTATTCATCCATTTTCGACGGAATTCATTTTTCGTCAAAATTCTTCGACGGAATACAATTTTCGTCGAAAAACTTGATAAAATCAATTTCTTTTGCATTTATTTTATTCATCCGTTTTCGACGGAATTCATTTTCTGCCAAAAATCTTCGACGGAATCCATTTTCCATCAAAAATCTTCTACGAAATTCATTTTTCGTCGAAAAACATCAAAAAATCAATTTCTTTTGCATTTATTTTATTAATCCATTTTCGACGCAATTCTTTTTCCGTCGAAAAACTTCACAAAATCAATTTCTTTTGCATTTATTTTATTCATCCGTTTTCGACGGAAAACATTTTCCGTCCAAAATCTTCGACAGAATCCATTTTCCGTCAAAAATCTTCGACGGAATCCATTTTCCGTCGAAAAACTTCACAAAATCAATTTCTTTTGCATTTATTTTATTAATCCGTTTTCGACGGAATAAATTTTCCGTCAGAAAATTTCGACCTAATCCATTTTCCGTCGAAAAACTTCACAAAATCAATTTCTTTTCGATTTATTTTATTCATCCATGTTCGATGGAATTTATTTTCCGTCAAAAATCTTCGACGGAATCCATTTTCCGTCAAAAATCTTCACAAAATCAATTTCTTTTGCATTTATTTTATTCATCCGTTTTCGACGGAATTTGTTTTCCGTAGAAAAACTTCACAAAATCAATTTCTTTTGCATTTATTTTATTCATCCGTTTTCGACGGAATACATTTTTCGTCAAAAATGTTCGACGGAATCCATTTTTCATCGAAAAACTTCAAAAAATCAATTTCTTTTGCATTTATTTTATTCATCCATTTTCGACGGTATGCGTTTTCCGTCCAAAATCTTCGACGAAATCCATTTTCCGTCGAAAAACTTCACAATATCAATTTCTTTTGCATTTATTTTATTCATCCATTTTCGACGGAATTCATTTTCTGTCAAAAATCTTCGACGGAATCCATTTTCCATCAAAAATCTTCTACGAAATCCTTTTTCCGTCGAAAAACTTCAAAAAATCAATTTCTTTTGCATTTATTATATAAATCCGTTTTCGACGCAATTCTTTTTCAGTCGAAAAACTTCACAAAATCAATTTCTTTTGCATTTATTTTATTCATCTGTTTTCGACGGAATTTGTTTTCCATCGAAAAACTTCACAAAATCAATTTATTTTGCATTTATTTTATTCATCCGTTTTCGACGGAATACATTTTTCGTCAAAAATCTTCGAAGGAATACATTTTGCGTCGAAAAACTTGATAAAATCAATTTCTTTTGCATTTATTTTATTCATCCATTTTCGACGGAATTCATTTTTCGTCAAAAATCTTCGACGGAATACAATTTTCGTCGAAAAACTTGATAAAATCAATTTCTTTTGCATTTATTTTATTCATCCGTTTTCGACGGAATTCATTCTCTGTCAAAAATCTTCGACGGAATCCATTTTCCATCAATAATCTTCTATGAAATTCATTTTTCGTCGAAAAACTTCAAAAAATCAATTTCTTTTGCATTTATTTTATTAATCCGTTTTCGACGCAATTCTTTTTCCGTCGAAAAACTCTACAAAATCAATTTCCTTTGCATTTATTTTATTCATCCATTTTCGACATTTTCCGTCAAAAATTTTCGACGGAATACATTTTGCGTCGAAAAACTTCATAAAATCAATTTCTTTTGCATTTATTTTATTCATCCATTTTCGACGGTATTCGTTTTCCGTCCAAAATCTTCGACGAAATCCATTTTTTGTCGAAAAACTTCACAAAATCAATTTCTTTTGCATTTCTTTTATTCATCCATTTTCGACGGAATTCATTTTCTGTCAAAAATCTTCGACGAAATTCATTTTCCATCAAAAATCTTCTACGAAATCCATTTTCCGTCGAAAAACTTCACAAAATCAATTTCTTTTGCATTTATTTTATTCATCCGTTTTCGACGCAATTCTTTTTCCGTTGAAAAACTTCACAAAATCAATTTCTTTTGCATTTATTTTATTCATCCGTTTTCGACGGAATACATTTTCCGTCAAAAAATTTCGACCTAATCCATTTTCCGTCGAAAAATTCACAAAATCAATTTCTTTTGCATTTATTTTATTCATCCATGTTCGATGGAATTTATTTTCCGTCAAAAATCTTCGACGGAATCCATTTTCCGTCAAAAATCTTCAAAAAATCAATTTCTTTTGCATTTATTTTATTCATCCGTTTTCGACGGAATTCGTTTTCCGTCGAAAAACTTCACAAAATCAATTTCTTTTGCATTTATTTTATTCATCCATTTTCGACGGAATACATTTTTCGTCAAAAATGTTCGACGGAATCCATTTTTCATCGAAAAACTTCATAAAATCAATTTCTTTTGCATTTATTTTATTCATCCGTTTTTGACGGAATTTGTTTTTCGTTGAAAAACTTCAGAAAATCAATTTCTTTTGCATTTATTTTATTAATCCGTTTTCGATGGAATTCATTTGCCGTCAAAAATTTTCGACGGAATCCATTTTCCGTCAAAAATCTTCTACGGAATCCATTTTCAGTCGAAAAACTTCACAAAATCAATTTCTTTTGCATTTATTTTATTCATCCGTTTTCGACGGAATTTGTTTTCCATCGAAAAACTTCACAAAATCAATTTATTTTGCATTTATTTTATTCATCCGTTTTCGACGGAATACATTTTTCGTCAAAAATCTTCGAAGGAATACATTTTGCGTCGAAAAACTTGATAAAATCAATTTCTTTTGCATTTATTTTATTCATCCATTTTCGACGGAATTCATTTTTCGTCAAAAATCTTCGACGGAATACAATTTTCGTCGAAAAACTTGATAAAATCAATTTCTTTTGCATTTATTTTATTCATCCGTTTTCGACGGAATTCATTCTCTGTCAAAAATCTTCGACGGAATCCATTTTCCATCAAAAATCTTCTACGAAATTCATTTTTCGTCGAAAAACTTCAAAAAATCAATTTCTTTTGCATTTATTTTATTAATCCGTTTTCGACGCAATTCTTTTTCCGTCGAAAAACTCTACAAAATCAATTTCCTTTGCATTTATTTTATTCATCCATTTTCGACGGAATTCATTTTCCGTCAAAAATCTTCGACGGAATACATTTTGCGTCGAAAAACTTCATAAAATCAATTTCTTTTGCATTTATTTTATTCATCCATTTTCGACGGTATTCGTTTTCCGTCCAAAATCTTCGACGAAATCCATTTTCTGTCGAAAAACTTCACAAAATCAATTTCTTTTGCATTTCTTTTATTCATCCATTTTCGACGGAATTCATTTTCTGTCAAAAATCTTCGACGGAATCCATTTTCCATCAAAAATCTTCTACGAAATCCATTTTCCGTCGAAAAACTTCAAAAAATCAATTTCTTTTGCATTTATTTTATTAATCCGTTTTCGACGCAATTCTTTTTCCGTTGAAAAACTTCACAAAATCAATTTCTTTTGCATTTATTTTATTCATCCGTTTTCGACGGAATACATTTTCCGTCAAAAAATTTCGACCTAATCCATTTTCCGTCGAAAAACTTCACAAAATCAATTTCTTTTGCATTTATTTTATTCATCCATGTTCGATGGAATTTATTTTCCGTCAAAAATCTTCGACGGAATCCATTTTCCGTCAAAAATCTTCAAAAAATCAATTTCTTTTGCATTTATTTTATTCATCCGTTTTCGACGGAATTCGTTTTCCGTCGAAAAACTTCACAAAATCAATTTCTTTTGCATTTATTTTATTCATCCGTTTTCGACGGAATACATTTTTCGTCAAAAATGTTCGACGGAATCCATTTTTCATCGAAAAACTTCATAAAATCAATTTCTTTTGCATTTATTTTATTCATCCGTTTTTGACGGAATTTGTTTTTCGTTGAAAAACTTCAGAAAATCAATTTCTTTTGCATTTATTTTATTAATCCGTTTTCGATGGAATTCATTTGCCGTCAAAAATTTTCGACGGAATCCATTTTCCGTCAAAAATCTTCTACGGAATCCATTTTCAGTCGAAAAACTTCACAAAATCAATTTCTTTTGCATTTATTTTATTCATCCGTTTTCGACGGAATTTGTTTTCCATCGAAAAACTTCACAAAATCAATTTATTTTGCATTTATTTTATTCATCCGTTTTCGACGGAATACATTTTTCGTCAAAAATCTTCGAAGGAATACATTTTGCGTCGAAAAACTTGATAAAATCAATTTCTTTTGCATTTATTTTATTCATCCATTTTCGACGGAATTCATTTTTCGTCAAAAATCTTCGACGGAATACAATTTTCGTCGAAAAACTTGATAAAATCAATTTCTTTTGCATTTATTTTATTCATCCGTTTTCGACGGAATTCATTCTCTGTCAAAAATCTTCGACGGAATCCATTTTCCATCAAAAATCTTCTACGAAATTCATTTTTCGTCGAAAAACTTCAAAAAATCAATTTCTTTTGCATTTATTTTATTAATCCGTTTTCGACGCAATTCTTTTTCCGTCGAAAAACTCTACAAAATCAATTTCCTTTGCATTTATTTTATTCATCCATTTTCGACGGAATTCATTTTCCGTCAAAAATCTTCGACGGAATACATTTTGCGTCGAAAAACTTCATAAAATCAATTTCTTTTGCATTTATTTTATTCATCCATTTTCGACGGTATTCGTTTTCCGTCCAAAATCTTCGACGAAATCCATTTTCTGTCGAAAAACTTCACAAAATCAATTTCTTTTGCATTTCTTTTATTCATCCATTTTCGACGGAATTCATTTTCTGTCAAAAATCTTCGACGGAATCCATTTTCCATCAAAAATCTTCTACGAAATCCATTTTCCGTCGAAAAACTTCAAAAAATCAATTTCTTTTGCATTTATTTTATTAATCCGTTTTCGACGCAATTCTTTTTCCGTTGAAAAACTTCACAAAATCAATTTCTTTTGCATTTATTTTATTCATCCGTTTTCGACGGAATACATTTTCCGTCAAAAAATTTCGACCTAATCCATTTTCCGTCGAAAAATTCACAAAATCAATTTCTTTTGCATTTATTTTATTCATCCATGTTCGATGGAATTTATTTTCCGTCAAAAATCTTCGACGGAATCCATTTTCCGTCAAAAATCTTCAAAAAATCAATTTCTTTTGCATTTATTTTATTCATCCGTTTTCGACGGAATTCGTTTTCCGTCGAAAAACTTCACAAAATCAATTTCTTTTGCATTTATTTTATTCATCCGTTTTCGACGGAATACATTTTTCGTCAAAAATGTTCGACGGAATCCATTTTTCATCGAAAAACTTCATAAAATCAATTTCTTTTGCATTTATTTTATTCATCCGTTTTTGACGGAATTTGTTTTTCGTTGAAAAACTTCAGAAAATCAATTTCTTTTGCATTTATTTTATTAATCCGTTTTCGATGGAATTCATTTGCCGTCAAAAATTTTCGACGGAATCCATTTTCCGTCAAAAATCTTCTACGGAATCCATTTTCAGTCGAAAAACTTCACAAAATCAATTTCTTTTGCATTTATTTTATTCATCCGTTTTCGACGGAATTTGTTTTCCGTCGAAAAACTTCACAAAATCAATTTATTTTGCATTTATTTTATTCACCCGTTTTCGACGGAATACATTTTTCGTCAAAAATCTTCGAAGGAATACATTTTGCGTCGAAAAACTTGATAAAATCAATTTCTTTTGCATTTATTTTATTCATCCATTTTCGACGGAATTCATTTTTCGTCAAAAATCTTCGACGGAATACAATTTTCGTCGAAAAACTTGATAAAATCAATTTCTTTTGCATTTATTTTATTCATCCGTTTTCGACGGAATTCATTTTCTGTCAAAAATCTTCGACGGAATCCATTTTCCATCAAAAATCTTCTACGAAATTCATTTTTCGTCGAAAAACTTCAAAAAATCAATTTCTTTTGCATTTATTTTATTAATCCGTTTTCGACGCAATTCTTTTTCCGTCGAAAAACTTCACAAAATCAATTTCTTTTGCATTTATTTTATTCATCCGTTTTCGACGGAATACATTTTCCGTCAAAATTCTTCGACCGAATCCATTTTCCGTCGAAAAACTTCACAAAATCAATTTCTTTTGCATTTATTTTATTCATCCGTTTTCGATGGAATTCATTTTCCGTCAAAAATCTTCAACGGAATCCATTTTCCGTAAAAAATCTTCACAAAAACAATTTCTTTTGTATTTATTTTATTCATCCGTTTTCGACGAAATTTGTTTTCCGTCGAAAAACTTCACAAAATCAATTTCTTTTGCATTTATTTTATTCATCCGTTTTCGACGGAATACATTTTCGTCAAAAATGTTCGACGGAATCCATTTTTCATCGAAAAACTTCATAAAATCAATTTCTTTTGCATTTATTTTATTCATCCGTTTTTGACGGAATTTGTTTTTCGTTGAAAAACTTCAGAAAATCAATTTCTTTTGCATTTATTTTATTAATCCGTTTTCGATGGAATTCATTTGCCGTCAAAAATTTTCGACGGAATCCATTTTCCGTCAAAAATCTTCTACGGAATCCATTTTCAGTCGAAAAACTTCACAAAATCAATTTCTTTTGCATTTATTTTATTCATCCGTTTTCGACGGAATTTGTTTTCCGTCGAAAAACTTCACAAAATCAATTTATTTTGCATTTATTTTATTCATCCATTTTCGACGGAATTCATTTTTCGTCAAAAATCTTCGAAGGAATACATTTTGCGTCGAAAAACTTGATAAAATCAATTTCTTTTGCATTTATTTTATTCATCCATTTTCGACGGAATTCATTTTTCGTCAAAAATCTTCGACGGAATACAATTTGCGTCGAAAAACTTGATAAAATCAATTTCTTTTGCATTTATTTTATTCATCCGTTTTCGACGGAATTCATTCTCTGTCAAAAATCTTCGACGGAATCCATTTTCCATCAAAAATCTTCTACGAAATTCATTTTTCGTCGAAAAACTTCAAAAAATCAATTTCTTTTGCATTTATTTTATTAATCCGTTTTCGACGCAATTCTTTTTCCGTCGAAAAACTCTACAAAATCAATTTCTTTTGCATTTATTTTATTCATCCATTTTCGACGGAATACATTTTCCGTCAAAAATCTTCGACGGAATACATTTTGCGTCGAAAAACTTCATAAAATCAATTTCTTTTGCATTTATTTTATTCATCCATTTTCGACGGTATTCGTTTTCCGTCCAAAATCTTCGACGAAATCCATTTTCTGTCGAAAAACTTCACAAAATCAATTTCTTTTGCATTTCTTTTATTCATCCATTTTCGACGGAATTCATTTTCTGTCAAAAATCTTCGACGGAATCCATTTTCCATCAAAAATCTTCTACGAAATCCATTTTCCGTCGAAAAACTTCAAAAAATCAATTTCTTTTGCATTTATTTTATTAAGCCGTTTTCGACAATTCTTTTTCCGTTGAAAAACTTCACAAAATCAATTTCTTTTGCATTTATTTTATTCATCCGTTTTCGACGGAATACATTTTCCGTCAAAAAATTTCGACCTAATCCATTTTCCGTCGAAAAATTCACAAAATCAATTTCTTTTGCATTTATTTTATTCATCCATGTTCGATGGAATTTATTTTCCGTCAAAAATCTTCGACGGAATCCATTTTCCGTCAAAAATCTTCAAAAAATCAATTTCTTTTGCATTTATTTTATTCATCCGTTTTCGACGGAATTCGTTTTCCGTCGAAAAACTTCACAAAATGAATTTCTTTTGCAATTTATTTTATTCATCCGTTTTCGACGGAATACATTTTTCGTCAAAAATGTTCGACGGAATCCATTTTTCATCGAAAAACTTCATAAAATCAATTTCTTTTGCATTTATTTTATTCATCCGTTTTTGACGGAATTTGTTTTTCGTTGAAAAACTTCAGAAAATCAATTTCTTTTGCATTTATTTTATTAATCCGTTTTCGATGGAATTCATTTGCCGTCAAAAATTTTCGACGGAATCCATTTTCCGTCAAAAATCTTCTACGGAATCCATTTTCAGTCGAAAAACTTCACAAAATCAATTTCTTTTGCATTTATTTTATTCATCCGTTTTCGACGGAATTTGTTTTCCATCGAAAAACTTCACAAAATCAATTTATTTTGCATTTATTTTATTCATCCGTTTTCGACGGAATACATTTTTCGTCAAAAATCTTCGAAGGAATACATTTTGCGTCGAAAAACTTGATAAAATCAATTTCTTTTGCATTTATTTTATTCATCCATTTTCGACGGAATTCATTTTTCGTCAAAAATCTTCGACGGAATACAATTTTCGTCGAAAAACTTGATAAAATCAATTTCTTTTGCATTTATTTTATTCATCCGTTTTCGACGGAATTCATTCTCTGTCAAAAATCTTCGACGGAATCCATTTTCCATCAAAAATCTTCTACGAAATTCATTTTTCGTCGAAAAACTTCAAAAAATCAATTTCTTTTGCATTTATTTTATTAATCCGTTTTCGACGCAATTCTTTTTCCGTCGAAAAACTCTACAAAATCAATTTCCTTTGCATTTATTTTATTCATCCATTTTCGACGGAATTCATTTTCCGTCAAAAATCTTCGACGGAATACATTTTGCGTCGAAAAACTTCATAAAATCAATTTCTTTTGCATTTATTTTATTCATCCATTTTCGACGGTATTCGTTTTCCGTCCAAAATCTTCGACGAAATCCATTTTCTGTCGAAAAACTTCACAAAATCAATTTCTTTTGCATTTCTTTTATTCATCCATTTTCGACGGAATTCATTTTCTGTCAAAAATCTTCGACGGAATCCATTTTCCATCAAAAATCTTCTACGAAATCCATTTTCCGTCGAAAAACTTCAAAAAATCAATTTCTTTTGCATTTATTTTATTAATCCGTTTTCGACGCAATTCTTTTTCCGTTGAAAAACTTCACAAAATCAATTTCTTTTGCATTTATTTTATTCATCCGTTTTCGACGGAATACATTTTCCGTCAAAAAATTTCGACCTAATCCATTTTCCGTCGAAAAATTCACAAAATCAATTTCTTTTGCATTTATTTTATTCATCCATGTTCGATGGAATTTATTTTCCGTCAAAAATCTTCGACGGAATCCATTTTCCGTCAAAAATCTTCAAAAAATCAATTTCTTTTGCATTTATTTTATTCATCCGTTTTCGACGGAATTCGTTTTCCGTCGAAAAACTTCACAAAATCAATTTCTTTTGCATTTATTTTATTCATCCGTTTTCGACGGAATACATTTTTCGTCAAAAATGTTCGACGGAATCCATTTTTCATCGAAAAACTTCATAAAATCAATTTCTTTTGCATTTATTTTATTCATCCGTTTTTGACGGAATTTGTTTTTCGTTGAAAAACTTCAGAAAATCAATTTCTTTTGCATTTATTTTATTAATCCGTTTTCGATGGAATTCATTTGCCGTCAAAAATTTTCGACGGAATCCATTTTCCGTCAAAAATCTTCTACGGAATCCATTTTCAGTCGAAAAACTTCACAAAATCAATTTCTTTTGCATTTATTTTATTCATCCGTTTTCGACGGAATTTGTTTTCCGTCGAAAAACTTCACAAAATCAATTTATTTTGCATTTATTTTATTCATCCGTTTTCGACGGAATACATTTTTCGTCAAAAATCTTCGAAGGAATACATTTTGCGTCGAAAAACTTGATAAAATCAATTTCTTTTGCATTTATTTTATTCATCCATTTTCGACGGAATTCATTTTTCGTCAAAAATCTTCGACGGAATACAATTTTCGTCGAAAAACTTGATAAAATCAATTTCTTTTGCATTTATTTTATTCATCCGTTTTCGACGGAATTCATTTTCTGTCAAAAATCTTCGACGGAATCCATTTTCCATCAAAAATCTTCTACGAAATTCATTTTTCGTCGAAAAACTTCAAAAAATCAATTTCTTTTGCATTTATTTTATTAATCCGTTTTCGACGCAATTCTTTTTCCGTCGAAAAACTTCACAAAATCAATTTCTTTTGCATTTATTTTATTCATCCGTTTTCGACGGAATACATTTTCCGTCAAAATTCTTCGACCGAATCCATTTTCCGTCGAAAAACTTCACAAAATCAATTTCTTTTGCATTTATTTTATTCATCCGTTTTCGATGGAATTCATTTTCCGTCAAAAATCTTCAACGGAATCCATTTTCCGTAAAAAATCTTCACAAAAACAATTTCTTTTGTATTTATTTTATTCATCCGTTTTCGACGAAATTTGTTTTCCGTCGAAAAACTTCACAAAATCAATTTCTTTTGCATTTATTTTATTCATCCGTTTTCGACGGAATACATTTTCGTCAAAAATGTTCGACGGAATCCATTTTTCATCGAAAAACTTCATAAAATCAATTTCTTTTGCATTTATTTTATTCATCCGTTTTTGACGGAATTTGTTTTTCGTTGAAAAACTTCAGAAAATCAATTTCTTTTGCATTTATTTTATTAATCCGTTTTCGATGGAATTCATTTGCCGTCAAAAATTTTCGACGGAATCCATTTTCGTCAAAAATCTTCTACGGAATCCCTTTTCAGTCGAAAAACTTCACAAAATCAATTTCTTTTGCATTTATTTTATTCATCCGTTTTCGACGGAATTTGTTTTCCGTCGAAAAACTTCACAAAATCAATTTATTTTGCATTTATTTTATTCATCCATTTTCGACGGAATACATTTTTCGTCAAAAATCTTCGAAGGAATACATTTTGCGTCGAAAAACTTGATAAAATCAATTTCTTTTGCATTTATTTTATTCATCCATTTTCGACGGAATTCATTTTTCGTCAAAAATCTTCGACGGAATACAATTTGCGTCGAAAAACTTGATAAAATCAATTTCTTTTGCATTTATTTTATTCATCCGTTTTCGACGGAATTCATTCTCTGTCAAAAATCTTCGACGGAATCCATTTTCCATCAAAAATCTTCTACGAAATTCATTTTTCGTCGAAAAACTTCAAAAAATCAATTTCTTTTGCATTTATTTTATTAATCCGTTTTCGACGCAATTCTTTTTCCGTCGAAAAACTCTACAAAATCAATTTCCTTTGCATTTATTTTATTCATCCATTTTCGACGGAATTCATTTTCCGTCAAAAATCTTCGACGGAATACATTTTGCGTCGAAAAACTTCATAAAATCAATTTCTTTTGCATTTATTTTATTCATCCATTTTCGACGGTATTCGTTTTTCGTCCAAAATCTTCGACGAAATCCATTTTCTGTTGAAAAACTTCACAAAATCAATTTCTTTTGCATTTCTTTTATTCATCCATTTTCGACGGAATTCATTTTCTGTCAAAAATCTTCGACGGAATCCATTTTCCATCAAAAATCTTCTACGAAATCCATTTTCCGTCGAAAAACTTCAAAAAATCAATTTCTTTTGCATTTATTTTATTAATCCGTTTTCGACGCAATTCTTTTTCCGTTGAAAAACTTCACAAAATCAATTTCTTTTGCATTTATTTTATTCATCCGTTTTCGACGGAATACATTTTCCGTCAAAAAATTTCGACCTAATCCATTTTCCGTCGAAAAACTTCACAAAATCAATTTCTTTTGCATTTATTTTATTCATCCATGTTCGATGGAATTTATTTTCCGTCAAAAATCTTCGACGGAATCCATTTTCCGTCAAAAATCTTCAAAAAATCAATTTCTTTTGCATTTATTTTATTCATCCGTTTTCGACGGAATTCGTTTTCCGTCGAAAAACTTCACAAAATCAATTTCTTTTGCATTTATTTTATTCATCCGTTTTCGACGGAATACATTTTTCGTCAAAAATGTTCGACGGAATCCATTTTTCATCGAAAAACTTCATAAAATCAATTTCTTTTGCATTTATTTTATTCATCCGTTTTTGACGGAATTTGTTTTTCGTTGAAAAACTTCAGAAAATCAATTTCTTTTGCATTTATTTTATTAATCCGTTTTCGATGGAATTCATTTGCCGTCAAAAATTTTCGACGGAATCCATTTTCCGTCAAAAATCTTCTACGGAATCCATTTTCAGTCGAAAAACTTCACAAAATCAATTTCTTTTGCATTTATTTTATTCATCCGTTTTCGACGGAATTTGTTTTCCGTCGAAAAACTTCACAAAATCAATTTATTTTGCATTTATTTTATTCACCCGTTTTCGACGGAATACATTTTCCGTCAAAAATCTTCGAAGGAATACATTTTGCGTCGAAAAACTTGTGATAAAATCAATTTCTTTTGCATTTATTTTATTCATCCGTTTTCGACGGAATTCATTTTCTGTCAAAAATCTTCGACGGAATCCATTTTCCATCAAAAATCTTCTACGAAATTCATTTTCCGTCGAAAAACTTCAAAAAATCAATTTCTTTTGCATTTATTTTATTAATCCGTTTTCGACGCAATTCTTTTTCCGTCGAAAAACTTCACAAAATCAATTTCTTTTGCATTTATTTTATTCATCCGTTTTCGACGGAATACATTTTCCGTCAAAATTCTTCGACCGAATCCATTTTCCGTCGAAAAACTTCACAAAATCAATTTCTTTTGCATTTATTTTATTCATCCGTTTTCGATGGAATTCATTTTCCGTCAAAAATCTTCAACGGAATCCATTTTCCGTAAAAAATCTTCACAAAAACAATTTCTTTTGTATTTATTTTATTCATCCGTTTTCGACGAAATTTGTTTTCCGTGCATTTATTTTATTCAATCCGTTTTCGACATTTTTTTATTAATCCAAATCACATAAAATCAATTTCTTTTGCATTTATTTTATTCATCCGTTTTTGACGGAATTTGTTTTTCGTTGAAAAACTTCAGAAAATCAATTTCTTTTACATTTTATTAAATCAAAAATCCGAATCCATTTTCCGACGGAATCCATTTTCAGTCGAAAAACTTCACAAAATCAATTTCTTTTGCATTTATTTTATTCATCCATTTTCGATGGAATTCATTTTCCGTCAAAAATCTTCGAAGGAATACATTTTCCGTCGAAAAATCTTCAAAAAATCAATTTCTTTTGCATTTATTTTATTCATCCATTTTTCGACGGAATTCGTTTTCCGTCGAAAAACTTCACAAAATCAATTTCTTTTGCATTTATTTTATTCATCCGTTTTCGACGGATTTA
>JAVKPL010003088.1:0-19582 GCA_032173675.1 Gastrolobium villosum
AACTCATAAATTCCATAACTGCTAACCTTATAACTCATAAATTCCATAACTGCTAACCTTATGACTCATAAATTTCATAACTGCTAACCTTATGACTCATAAATTCCATTAAAATAAAACTCCACATTTAATTAACTTAATTTCCTAATTTAATGGTGCGGGTTCTTATAGATAACATTGCAAGAAACTCATATCCGAGCCAAAAACATCAACTATAAATAGAGGCCTAGCCTAACCAAACTAATTTACTTTCAATCCTGAAGGAATTCTCTTCTCCTCTACTACTATCTCTTCCTACTTCATAAACTTATTTTATATTCTTCAGTTACCAACCGCCCCAAATTATTCTCTTTCCTCTAGAAGTTAGAGCAAAAATGGTTAGCAAAGATAGAGACAAGGTAATCTTAATCCCTAGGTTCTCTTATATAATCCCATAATTTATTCTGATTTTTAAGGCATATTTTATTATTTTTATTTTTCTTGAAATCTGAGTTGTTGAATAGACTCTTTGTTCGGTCACAATCATATTGCACATATGATATTTGAATATTATATACAATTTTTTTTTCTGGGGGATTAGCAGGTGGTGCTAGAAGGGAACAAAAAAGGAAAAAGACTAAGAGTGGAACAGAGAGGGAAAAAACTGAAAAAAGCGCGATGGGATTGCGGTGGCGGGATGGCCCTGCAGATGACTTGGCAGCCGAGTCTCCTGAGTCAGAAGCGTAAAACCGGTCCTCCGTTAGGGCTCCTAAACCTGGGGAACTCGTGCTACCTGAACAGCGTTCTCCAGTGCCTCACCTACACTCCCCCTCTCGCCAATCTCTGCCTCCGTTATCAACATTCCTCTCTCTGTAAAACCCTTACTCTCTTATTTCCTCTATTTTCCTTAGTTTTCCTTAATTTTCTTTTTTCGTGCCCTAACCTATTCCTTTTTCCTCTTTCAGGTGATTCTCCTGCTTCTTCTTGCCCCTTCTGCATACTGGAGAAGCAAATTGCGCGCTCCCTACGTGTCGATCTCCCTCATGATGCTCCTTCCAAGATCCATAGCTGCCTCAGAATCTTTGCCAAGCACTTCCGCTGCGGTCAGCAAGAGGACGCGCACGAATTCCTCATTCACGTCATCTATGCCTGCCACAACACCTGCCTCCGCCTCAAGAAGCTCCGCCGGAAAGATACTGCCAACGGTACCTCCGCCTCGGGTGGTGCCAGTGGCAGTACCGTGGTGAAGGAGATTTTTGGTGGAGCCTTACAGAGTCAGGTGAAGTGTCTGTGTTGTGGATTTGAGTCCAATAAGGTTGATGAGATAATGGATATCAATCTTGACGTTTTCCATAGTAACTCGGTTGAAGACTCCATGCAAAAGTATTTTCAGCCTGAGGTTTTAGATGGCAACAATAAGTACAAGTGTGATAAGTGAGTGTGTTCTTCTCCTTTTTGCTTTTAAGTTTTTTAAAATCTTTGTTTTTGGGTATGCATGGGTTTTATTGAAAGCATGAACTTGTGGGCATTGTTCAGTTGTAAGAAATTGGTGCCGGCTAAGAAGCAAATGTCCATACTCCAAGCACCTAATGTCCTTGCTATACAACTCAAGGTTGGTTATGTTTCTTGTTCTTTGTGTTGGTTGATTGGATTAGCGGCATCTCGGGTTTTTTGGTTGAATGATTGTGTGCTGCTGAATTTTGGATTGCAGAGATTTCATGGCATATCGGGTGTCAAGTTTGATAAGGCTGTTGCATGTGAAGAGGTTTTGGGGCTCTCTAGCTTCATGGCCAAAGCAAGCCAGGTATGTTTGGTGTTCATTTTGAATTAGTTACTTGAAAAGTTTGTGGTTGTGTTTGTTTTTGGGCATGGAGGCGCACCCTTACATTTGATGCTAAATTGTTTTTTGTTAAGCCCTCATGACTGATTTTAGAGTTTGCTTGTCACTCAAATTTAATATTATTATTATTATTATTATTTATAAATAAGAAAAATATTAAGAAAGAAGAGAGGTACAAAGTGAGGAGGATAAGATATCCCCCACAAGAAAACTAAAGAAAGAGAAAATTACAACCAAACCGAAGAAATGGAACAAGATTAAAAGTGCACAATGGTTGGCTTGGCAGCCCACTGTTATTTGTTTTTAATGTATGCATGATGGTTAGCTTGTACAGAAGCCTATCAAATGAGATGATTGTGCTCTTTTTGTTCTTGGGAGATGAAAAATAAAAGCAATTTTTGATACCATATAGGATTGGCGTTGCATTTTGAGGTCAAATGGGAAATATCTTTGGGTAAATTGTGGTTTCATACTTTATTATTGCGTGAGATTGGTTTCTGTTAGGTGGTTGATAAGGGAAACAACTGTAATAACTGAATATTTAGTTGGAAGAAGCTTTTAGTTGTAATATGACAACCGGGCTGTTAGTTAGGAGCAGCTTTAACTGAATGGGAAGGAAGAGAAGGGGGTTTGTAGAATATAACTAGAAATAGATGGAAGACTGGATTTAGTTTATGGTTGTTGAGAGAAATTGGAATTGAAAGAACCAAGTTTCTTAAATACTTGGAGTCTGGAGAGATAGAGAGAATCCTACAAGTGATATTTGACCTTTTTGGATATTATATGATGTTGACGTATGGTTGTCCAGTCAATGCTGAAATTCTGAGCTCGAATTCTAGGGACCCTGCCTTAGTTCTTTTGCTGTTAGACATGGACAACTTGTGTAGACATGGAAAAACTGTTAGACAAGGTATTGTTTCAGAGGGGGGAGTATTGATAGGAGTGGGATGAGGGAAATAACTATAATAACTGAAGAGGTAGTTAGTTAGTTGTAATATGATTGCTGGAGTGCTAGTTAGGAAAAGCTTTTACAGAATGGGAAGGAAGAGAAGGTGGTTTATAAGGTATAACTAGGAATAGAGGGAAAATTGGAATTAACTTTCGGTTCTTGAGAGAAATTGGAAGGGAGAGAATCAGTTCTCTCGAATACCAGGAGAGATACAGAGAGAATCCTACTCTATCATTCTTGATATCTGCTCTGTATTTCATTGATACTGATCAGAGTTTTCTTTTGTAGTAAAGGTTAGTTGCCTATTTTTCATCCAGTTCCATCAGTTTCCTCGACATCTTTAGGTGCTATTGGTGTTTGCTTTTAACGTCACATGAGCTACAAAGAATCTCATAGCAGTATACAAATCCGTATAAAAATTTCAGCACTTAAATTCTTTTCACAAAGGTTTTCCAAAATAGCCGCTGTTCATAAAAGTTCAAGCTAACATAAAGATGATAAAGACTACAGTTATCCAAAAGTACTAAAACATTAATCATTACAGTCATCCATTTAAACAAACAGCAACAGTGATAATCCACGCATCAGCAATCAACAGCAAAATATCACTCCTTCAAATGCTCTTGCGTCCTCCTGCCATTTTGGAAAATAGCAGCCCCGAAGGGGTGAGAATAATCCCAGTAGTGTGGCAACAAAACCAGTAATATAACAGTATTAACTAGGCACAAAATCATAAACAGTCACTTCAACATATCCTTGTTCCTTTTCCTTTTCCTTTTTATCATATTCATATATTGCGTATATAACGCCTTTCCTTTGCGCTTTTAGCACCGTCGTGCGCGCACTTCACAGTGGAATCAAATATACCCTTGGCACCTGAGCTCCATGTGGATTCCATCTGTGGGCCTATGCGGACTGATGCCAAGTGTCCCATACCCCGGTACCTTGGGGATGCCTATATGATGCTTGCTCAAACACATGATCCTGTACATAACTATTCTACACAAGGCCTATATGATCTTGATACATGCATGTCATGCTATGCTTTCACACACAAGGCGTAAAAATGCGGTATGATGTAAGATGCATGCTTATATACCTTTCATATGCGTTATGCTGCCACATAACGTCTTTACCTCATAGTCATATAGCCATCACGGCACATTTTTGGCAGTTTCCTTTCATTATAATGGAACATAATATTTTTACGGCATATGGAGCATCATGTCACAATTTTATACCAGTAGTCAATAGTTACATTAGGCAATATCGCCTGACACTTACCTTAGCTTTCCTTAAATAATACCAAACAGCAGCGAAGTATCTCACTTCTTAAGCGCACCTAAATCAATTACAACTAATCATTTACAGTGGCTATTTACAGCAGAAACAGAGAGCATACAGCAGTGTTTTACAGTGGGAAAACAGTGAGCATACAGCAGTGTTTACAGCAGCAAAACAGTGAGCATACAGCAGTGTTTTACAGTGGAAAACAGTGAGCATACAGCAGTGTTTACGGCAGCAAAACAGTGAGCATACAGCAGTGTTTACGGCAGCAAAACAGTGAGCATACAGCAGTGTTTACCGCAGCAAAACAGTGAGCATACAGCAGCGTTTTACAGTGGAAAACAGTGAGCATACAGCAGTGTTTACAGCAGCAAAACAGTGACGTTTGTGCTTAAAACAGTGAGCAGAAAACAGCGGTATTCTCCTTAAAAACAGTGGACAGCAACAGTGACGTTTTACAGCAGGAAAACAGTAAACATACAGCAGAAACAGTGATCATTTTAAAACAGACACAGTGGCACTTTGGACTTCCAAAACAGTGGCATAAATCTTGGTTTTTGGACATTGGAACAGTGGCATATTATGGCTAAAACAGTGGCATTTTATGCATAAAAACAGTGGCATTTTATGCATAAAAACAGTGGCATATGATGACTAAAACAGTGGCACTTTATGCATAAAAACAGTGGCATTTTATGCAAAGAAACAGTGGCATTCGATGACTAAAACAGTGGCACTTTATGCATAAAAACAGTGGCATTTTATGCATGGAAACAGTGGCATTTGATGACTAAAACAGTGAGTGTTTTTATGCAGAAACAGTGGCTTAGGGAGCACTAAAACAGTGACATATATGTGCAGAAACAGTGGCATATAATGTGCGGAAACAGTGGCATATAATGTGCAGAAACAGTGGCATATATGTGCAGAAACAGTGGCATATATGTGCAGAAACAGTGGCATATAATGTGCAGAAACAGTGGCATATAATGTGCAGAAACAGTGGCATATAATGTGCAGAAACAGTGGCATAAGCATAACCATAAGATTTTTATGCATACAAATCATCATGAAATGGCTCCATACTTATACTTTTATCATGCTCATACTTGAATCCAAAACCACACATAATCAAGGAGACATTTAAGCATACACACATGGTTACACAATAAAAGTGTTCTAAGTTCAAGGCCTACCTCTTGTAGCACACACTTCACCACACCCTTACTAGCTCTTCTTCACAACAAGTCCTCTCTTCCTAGGACGATCTATGCGCAACAAGGTGAGGATGAACACACTAGGACAGCTTCAAGGTTGAGGAACAAGGCTTGCACTAGCTTGGTGTAAGGTCACGGTTGAGGTGAGGAAAGGAGGGAGTTGGCTTGGCAAAGTCTTCTTGCTCCAAGGAAGCTTGTTGGTGCGGCTAGAGAGAGTGAGGAGGAGGAGGAGAGTTGGCTGCACTTGCACATGAAGCCAGCCCCTTCCTTATGCGCAAATTTAAAGGGAAAGAGAGGAGAAGTTGCTATGATTAACCATAATGAAAAATTCTGGTTACTTGAGGGGATGGGGCTGCATACAAGGGCTGAATCAAGCAAAGGGTTTGCTTCTAAATTACTCTATTCACATGCAAGGAGTGAGGGGAGATATGATCAGATTTGGAGGCTGTCCAAAGTCAGAAAATTTCTGCACAAACAGCCATGACTTGCGCAATGGGTGGAGTGGAAGATGTGCATCATGAGCACATGTAAGAGCTTTGCTAAGTCAACAAGTAAAACAACTATGTGGCAGCCCAAAAATCTGCATTTAGGCAGCCTAGGTGCGCAAATGATGAGAGGGAAAGAGGTGCATCATGAGTGTAGATATGTGGCAGCCTAAACACTCATTTTGGGGCTGTCTTGTGCGCATAAATGATGAAGATGCAGCCCCAAGATCCTACTTATGATGCATGAGGAAACAAGGGCAGGTTTGGCTCATGATGGGCTGCAAAAAGCTTGCAAAGATCTGCACATGGCAGCCTCATGATGAAGGGTGTAAGGTGGTACACTTGGTCAACACTCAAGTTAGATGTGTGTCATAAAAAAAATCTGCACCAAGACTCTCTACATGTGCGCTAAAGAGGAGAAGAATGCAGCCTAAAATCATGCTCAATGGTACATGTGTCCTCCATGCAATGAAATTGAAATCAAGTGATGCATAAGCAAGGTGAGGTGGCGGTTTAGCAAGAGAAAATGGCAGCTTACTAAGTCCTAATCACTCTCCTTTGTGCGCATGAATGAGTGGGAATTATCCTTGCCATGTGAGAGTTACTTGATACACAAGACACCTTAGTTGGACAAGGCTTAGGGGAGATAAGGGTGGACACAACCTTGGGCTGAATTAGCTTGATCCAAGAGCCATCCTTGGGCCATTGGCCACACACACAAAAGGATCCAATCACAAATCCAATAGCAACAAGTCCACACACACACTAGCCCACATCCAAACACTAATGCCTTCTAACACACACTCACATTACTCATAAGATTAAATTCACATGTCTACATATGTATCTTCCTATGATTTAATTTAATTAGTTACCTTAGTCTTATCCAAGGGATAAAGGTCAAACAATTCACAAGCCATTACACATAAACCATACATCCGAATTCTACACATGTTCCTATAGCATATAGTACTTATGTATTTTGCTAATTATGCGGGATGTTACACTCTCCCCACCAAAAAGGAATTTTGTCCGCAAAATAAACTTACTTAAGAGCTAAACAGTTCTGGGTAACGTTTCTGAACGTCGTCCTCGCGCTCCCAAGTGGCTTCAGCTGCCGATCTGTTGTTCCACAATACTTTCACCAACGGAATCTCTTTAGAACGGAGTCGCTTGACGGATCTTTCAAGAATTTGGAATGGTTGCACTTGATACGTCAGATTTTCCTTTAGTTCTACTTCTTCCGGCTGTAATACGTGAGATGGATCAGAGAGATACCTACGTAGCTGTGACACATGAAATACATTGTGAATTCCTGACAGATTGGGTGGTAAAGCCAACCGGTATGCAGACTCTCCAATTCGGTCCATAATCAGATACGGTCCTAAGTACCGTGGACTTAACTTCTTTACTCCCATTCTCCTTCCGAGTCCCGAAGTAGGGGTGATTCTCAAGAACACATGGTCTCCGACTTCGAAAGATAGAGGCTTATGATGCTTGTCGTAATAACTCTTCTGTCTGGCCTGAGCCCTCTGCATATTTTCCCGAATCTTCTTTACTTGTTCGGATGTTTCTTGAATTAGATCAGGTCCTAACATACTTCGCTCACCCACTTCCGTCCAGCATAAAGGGGATCTGCATTTTCTCCCATACAGAGCTTCATACGGTGCCATCTGAATACTGGAGTGGTAACTGTTGTTGTAAGCAAATTCAATCAAAGAAAGATAGCTATCCCAGCTGCCTCCTAACTCCAAAACACATGCTCGTAACATGTCCTCTAATGCTTGAATGGTGCGTTCCGTTTGACCATCGGTCTGCGGATGATAAGCAGTACTCAACCTCAATTGGGTCCCTAATGCTCTTTGAAAGGATTCCCAAAACTTAGATGTAAACTTGGGATCACGATCACTGACAATACTCGTAGGAACTCCGTGCAGCTTCACAATCTCCTGCAGATAGATTCTGGCAAGCCTCTCTGTATCAAAGGTGGTTCTAACACGCAAGAAATGAGCTGACTTCGTTAAACGGTCAACAATCACCCAGATAGAATCATATCCTTCTCGCGTCCGAGGAAGTCCAACTACAAAATCCATCGCAATACTGTCCCACTTCCATTCGGGAATCTCCAAAGGTTGAAGGAGTCCCGACGGTTTCTGATGTTCGTACTTCACCTTCTGACAAGTTAAGCATCGAGACACATACTCCGCAATATCACGCTTCATACCCGGCCACCAAAACGAGGTCTTCAAATCATGGTACATCTTTGTGGATCCAGGATGAACTGCGTACTTACCCTTGTGAGCCTCCTGTAAAACTTCTTGCTTCAACACTTCATTCGGCACCACCAGCCGTCCTTGAAATCTCCAAACATCATTCTTATCCTTTACAACATCTTGGTTGCCAACCAAATCACGGACTATCTCTTCATCTTTCTGAGCCTCCTTAATTCTACTGATCAATTCATTCTCCACCTTTATATTTCCCAATCTTATGCTATTTCCTCTCTCGTCTACAGATACGTTCAAGTCTCGAAAGGCCTCAAACAATTTCAGCTCTTCTATCATTAGAGTTGCAGTGTGCAGTGTCTTCCTACTCAGGGCGTCAGCTACCACGTTTGCCTTTCCTGGGTGGTATTTAAGTTCAAAATCGTAGTCCTTCAGAAATTCCATCCACCGTCGTTGCCGCATATTCAGCTCCTTCTGATCGAACAAGTACTTCAAACTCTTATGATCGCTGAACACGTCGAACTGCGAACCATACAAGTGGTGCCTCCAGATTTTAAGTGCGAACACTATAGCTGCTAACTCCAAATCGTGCGTAGGATAATTTTCTTCGTGAGGCTTAAGTTGTCGAGATGCATAGGCTACTGCCATACGGTCCTGCATCAACACGCATCCAAGTCCTTTCAGCGACGCGTCGCAGTATACTTCGAACTTTCGAGTAGGATCCGGAATCGTGAGTACGGGAGCACTCGTTAATCTGCTCTTCAGTTCCAAGAAACATTCTTCACAAGCTTCAGTCCACTCAAAAGGCTTGTCCTTCCGAGTGAGACGGGTAAGGGGTTGCACTATCTGAGAGAAATTCTGGATAAACCTTCGATAATATCCAGCCAGACCTAAGAAACTTCTTACTTCAGTGACAGTCTTGGGTCGTTCCCAATTCATGACAGCTTCAACTTTGCTGGGGTCCACCGCGATACCTTCTGATGAAATGACATGGCCCAGAAACTGGACCTCTTTAAGCCAAAACTCGCACTTCGACCATTTCGCGTACAACTGCTTCTCCTTCAAGATTTGCAAGACAATCCTCAGATGTTCCGCGTGCAGCTCTTCATTAGCTGAGTAAATCAGGATATCGTCGATAAACACAATAACGAACTGATCAAGAAAGGGGCGGAAGATGCGGTTCATGTAGTCCATGAATACCGCTGGAGCATTCGTAAGTCCGAATGGGATCACCTGATATTCGTAGTGCCCATAACGAGTCCTAAAAGCGGTTTTCGGAATATCCTCCGGTTTGACCCGGATCTGATGGTATCCCGATCGTAAATCTATCTTGGAAAAGACTCTGGCTCCTCTCAGCTGGTCCATCAAATCGTCGATCCTCGGTAGCGGATACTTATTCTTCACCGTTACTTTGTTCAGCTGGCGGTAATCTACACACAGACGTAAACTTCCATCCTTCTTCTTAATCAAGATGGCTGGAGCACCCCATGGAGAAGTACTCGGTCTGATAAATTCCTTTGCCAAAAGCTCTTCTATCTGCTTCTTCAACTCGCGAAGTTCCAACGGCGCCATACGATACGGGGCAATGGAGATTGGTCCGACTCCAGGAACAAGTTCGATGGAAAATTCTATTTCCCTATGAGGAGGCAATCGAGGTATTTCATCCGGGAATACCTCCTCGAATTCTCTAACTACCGGTACATTCTGAATTTGATTGTCAATCGAGGTCTCAGCCTCGATCGACAAAAGATACCCTGCTGCTCCCTTGCGGAGCTCTTTTCTAACTTGCAATAAGGAAATGAGAGAGAAAGGTTGAAAATTACCATCTTTCGCAGGAACAACGACTTTCCCCGCTCGACAGTCCAAAGTTATCCCGTTTTCCGTCAACCAGTCCATACCGATAATCACATCGAAGTTGAATACCGGCAGGACCACCAAGTTAACTGTATATGTGTTCCCTTCATACTGCAAGGTAACACCTCTGCAGATCTCTGAGGCCGTGCACGATCCTCCAGTAGGTGTGCTGATGTGTAACTCATGAGGTAACGGGGTTGGGGTGATGCCTATTCTCAAGGCAGTATGCTTTGCCATAAAAGAGCCAGACGCTCCAGAATCAAAGATAACAGAAATTGGGTGACCATTCAAAGTGACATCACCTTTGATCAGGTTGGGAAACTTCTGCGCTTCATTTGCATCCAATGTGAACACCCGTGCTTGCGGAGGCTGTTGATCAGCGTTCTGGGGCATTTGTAAGCAAAATGACCTTGCTGGCCGCATCTGAAGCATGCATTGTTGTTCTTGCGACAGACTCCAAAGTGATTCTTTCCACATGTGGCACAAACGGTCGCGCCCTGACGTCCAGTCGACGATTGACCCACCGTAAAGTTTCTCTTAAAGTTTCCAGGTCGTGCCTGCAACTGCGTACCTCTGCCTCGACCCCTACCAGGTGCCGTCCTGAAGAATCTGCCTGCTCGGTTTCCTCCGTGGAATTGTGGTGGTGGCTTGTTCAAGTTCTTGGCCTCCAGAATGATTCCTTCTGCCTGACGACTCTGGTTGATGAGTTCCGGAAGTGTACGATTAGCCGTCGTTAAGATGAGCTTGCGGATTTCCGGATGCAATCCGCTCTCGAACTTCTCCACCTGCCATTCTTCATCATAAATGTTCCGGTCAAAGTTGGCGTACTCGATCAGCTGCCCAAATTTAGCAATATACTCATTGACCGTCATGTTATCCTGCCTGAGTGACAGCAGTTCAGTGTGCTTTATCCTTCTCATTGCCTTAGGAAAATACTTATCCAGAAATACTTGTCTGAACACGGCCCATGTTAGTTCCACGTCCTGAGCTCTCAGCAGAGCCCTCGCACCAGTCCACCATGTCAAAGCTTCTCCCATCAGCTGGTACGACGCGTAATCAGTCTTCTGCGCTTCCGGGCATGCCATACGTTCGAAAATATGCTCGATCATCTGCAGCCACTTTGCTGCAGCCTCGGGGTTGTCTTCACCCTCAAAGGTAGGTGGTTGGAAGTTGCGGAAGTCTTTCAACCTCCGACGGGCAATTTCTTCTGCATTTTCATGCAGTGGTGGTTGGTTCTGATTCTGTTGCCTATGGTCGCGCCATTCTTGGCTCATATTCTGGATAAACGTTGCCAGTCCCCCAATGGTAGTGATAAGATCCTCTTCCGCATCGCCAGACCTTCCCCGAGTTGAACCGCGACCACCTGCCATGATTCTGCACTCACAATATCAGGAAATGAGTTGATCAGGCTCACCGCAAGTTATTCATGGCAGCAGTCCCAAGTAGGTACTCGAGTTCAATTCGGACAAGTTAGCTATGCATCCGTGTCTTATCACAGAACAGTCCTAACAATCTAACTACACTAGCTAATACATATACTTAAGCTATAGCACATTTAGACAGTCAATCAGCAGATAAACACAAACAACAATCACTTCAATCAAACACAAGCAAATCCATGGACCAAACTGCTCTGATACCAATTAGTGTAACGCCCTCCCTTGTATGCATCCAAGGAAGTCGTTCGCTAAGCGGAATTAGAGTCGTTAACGTCACATGAGCTACAAAGAATCTCATAGCAGTATACAAATCCGTATAAAAATTTCAGCACTTAAATTTTTTTCACAAAGGTTTTCCAAAATAGCCGCTGTTCATAAAAGTTCAAGCTAACATAAAGATGATAAAGACTACAGTTATCCAAAAGTACTAAAACATTAATCATTACAGTCATCCATTTAAACAAACAGCAACAGTGATAATCCACGCATCAGCAATCAACAGCAAAATATCACTCCTTCAAATGCTCTTGCGTCCTGCCATTTTGGAAAATAGCAGCCCCGAAGGGGTGAGAATAATCCCAGTAGTGTGGCAACAAAACCAGTAATATAACAGTATTAACTAGGCACAAAATCATAAACAGTCACTTCAACATATCCTTGTTCCTTTTCCTTTTCCTTTTTATCATATTCATATATTGCGTATATAACGCCTTTCCTTTGCGCTTTTAGCACCGTCGTGCGCGCACTTCACAGTGGAATCAAATATACCCTTGGCACCTGAGCTCCATATGGATTCCAACTGTGGGCCTATGCGGACTGATGCCAAGTGTCCCATACCCCGGTACCTTGGGGATGCCTATATGATGCTTGCTCAAACACATGATCCTGTACATAACTATTCTACACAAGGCCTATATGATCTTGATACATGCATGTCATGCTATGCTTTCACACACAAGGCGTAAAAATGCGGTATGATGTAACATGCATGCTTATATACCTTTCATATGCGTTATGCTGCCACATAACGTCTTTACCTCATAGTCATATAGCCATCACGACACATTTTTGGCAGTTTCCTTTCATTATAATGGAACATAATATTTTTACGGCATATGGAGCATCATGTCACAATTTTATACCAGTAGTCAATAGTTACATTAGGCAATATCGCCTGACACTTACCTTAGCTTTCCTTAAATAATACCAAACAGCAGCGAAGTATCTCACTTCTTAAGCGCACCTAAATCAATTACAACTAATCATTTACAGTGGCTATTTACAGCAGAAACAGAGAGCATACAGCAGTGTTTTACAGTGGGAAAACAGTGAGCATACAGCAGTGTTTACAGCAGCAAAACAGTGAGCATACAGCAGTGTTTTACAGTGGAAAACAGTGAGCATACAGCAGTGTTTACGGCAGCAAAACAGTGAGCATACAGCAGTGTTTACCGCAGCAAAACAGTGAGCATACAGCAGCGTTTTACAGTGGAAAACAGTGAGCATACAGCAGTGTTTACAGCAGCAAAACAGTGACGTTTGTGCTTAAAACAGTGAGCAGAAAACAGCGGTATTCTCCTTAAAAACAGTGGACAGCAACAGTGACGTTTTACAGCAGGAAAACAGTAAACATACAGCAGAAACAGTGATCATTTTAAAACAGACACAGTGGCACTTTGGACTTCCAAAACAGTGGCATAAATCTTGGTTTTTGGACATTGGAACAGTGGCATATTATGGCTAAAACAGTGGCATTTTATGCATAAAAACAGTGGCATTTTATGCATAAAAACAGTGGCATATGATGACTAAAACAGTGGCACTTTATGCATAAAAACAGTGGCATTTTATGCATGGAAACAGTGGCATTCGATGACTAAAACAGTGGCACTTTATGCATAAAAACAGTGGCATTTTATGCATGGAAACAGTGGCATTTGATGACTAAAACAGTGAGTGTTTTTATGCAGAAACAGTGGCTTAGGGAGCACTAAAACAGTGACATATATGTGCAGAAACAGTGGCATATAATGTGCCGAAACAGTGGCATATAATGTGCAGAAACAGTGGCATATATGTGCAGAAACAGTGGCATATATGTGCAGAAACAGTGGCATATAATGTGCAGAAACAGTGGCATATAATGTGCAGAAACAGTGGCATATAATGTGCAGAAACAGTGGCATAAGCATAACCATAAGATTTTTATGCATACAAATCATCATGAAATGGCTCCATACTTATACTTTTATCATGCTCATACTTGAATCCAACACCACACATAATCAAGGAGACATTTAAGCATACATACAAGGTTACACAATAAAAGTGTTCTAAGTTCAAGGCCTACCTCTTGTAGCACACAATTCACCACACCCTTACTAGCTCTTCTTCACAACAAGTCCTCTCTTCCTAGGACGATCTATGCGCAACAAGGTGAGGATGAACACACTAGGACAGCTTCAAGGTTGAGGAACAAGGCTTGCACTAGCTTGGTGTAAGGTCACGGTTGAGGTGAGGGAAGGAGGGAGTTGGCTTGGCAAAGTCTTCTTGCTCCAAGGAAGCTTGTTGGTGCGGCTAGAGAGAGTGAGGAGGAGGAGGAGAGTTGGCTGCACTTGCACATGAAGCCAGCCCCTTCCTTATGCGCAAATTTAAAGGGAAAGAGAGGAGAAGTTGCTATGATTAACCATAATGAAAAATTCTGGTTACTTGAGGGGATGGGGCTGCATACAAGGGCTGAATCAAGCAAAGGGTTTGCTTCTAAATTACTCTATTCACATGCAAGGAGTGAGGGGAGATATGATCAGATTTGGAGGCTGTCCAAAGTCAGAAAATTTCTGCACAAACAGCCATGACTTGCGCAATGGGTGGAGTGGAAGATGTGCATCATGAGCACATGTAAGAGCTTTGCTAAGTCAACAAGTAAAACAACTATGTGGCAGCCCAAAAATATGCATTTAGGCAGCCTAGGTGCGCAAATGATGAGAGGGAAAGAGGTGCATCATGAGTGTAGATATGTGGCAGCCTAAACACTCATTTTGGGGCTGTCTTGTGCGCATAAATGATGAAGATGCAGCCCCAAGATCCTACTTATGATGCATGAGGAAACAAGGGCAGGTTTGGCTCATGATGGGCTGCAAAAAGCTTGCAAAGATCTGCACATGGCAGCCTCATGATGAAGGGTGTAAGGTGGTACACTTGGTCAACACTCAAGTTAGATGTGTGTCATAAAAAAAATCTGCACCAAGACTCTCTACATGTGCGCTAAAGAGGAGAAGAATGCAGCCTAAAATCATGCTCAATGGTACATGTGTCCTCCATGCAATGAAATTGAAATCAAGTGATGCATAAGCAAGGTGAGGTGGCGGTTTAGCAAGAGAAAATGGCAGCTTACTAAGTCCTAATCACTCTCCTTTGTGCGCATGAATGAGTGGGAATTATCCTTGCCATGTGAGAGTTACTTGATACACAAGACACCTTAGTTGGACAAGGCTTAGGGGAGATAAGGGTGGACACAACCTTGGGCTGAATTAGCTTGATCCAAGAGCCATCCTTGGGCCATTGGCCACACACACAAAAGGATCCAATCACAAATCCAATAGCAACAAGTCCACACACACACTAGCCCACATCCAAACACTAATGCCTTCTAACACACACTCACATTACTCATAAGATTAAATTCACATGTCTACATATGTATCTTCCTATGATTTAATTTAATTAGTTACCTTAGTCTCATCCAAGGGATAAAGGTCAAACAATTCACAAGCCATTACACATAAACCATACATCCGAATTCTACACATGTTCCTATAGCATATAGTACTTATGTATTTTGCTAATTATGCGGGATGTTACAGGTATTGTGTAGAAAATCGTTGTGTTGCTTTTAAGCTTTGTGGTGGCTTGCTATATTAGAGCAGAATGGTCAGGTTTGAAGAAGAAATCTCGCATTACATCTTCTATGGGATAGTATTACCATTATGGCTTGTGGTTGGTAATCATAGACAAACATTTGGACGTATTAAAAAGCACTCTTGTATGGGTAAACCTGTCAAAGTCATAGTAAAAGACTAAGTTTGCAATATGCAGCAGTTTGTAATCCATGAGAAGTATGGAAAGCATTAATGATAGAGGTCTGGGACCCATGAAAATTCTAAATATCCTTTGATCTTAATCAACTTTGATTTTCTTTGTTTAATCCCAGTTCATATTCAAATTATGGTATAAAATACAAGGTGAAATTGTTTGAAATGTTTAAGAACTGTACACACACACACTCACACACATATAGAACATGAACTATCCATTATCCATTAAATATACATGCTCATACATACTTTAGGTGATATTTAGTTGTAAAAAGAGTGTCCAGATTGGGACTTCAAACTAATTGGTGAAACTTCAAAGAGGCTATAATACTGTATATCGATGAGCCACTAACAATAAAAAGCATAAATCTCTTGGTGAATGCCAACAAAGTTTCAGTATTTTTCCAACCTAGGCTGACCTTTAATAAGACTGGTGCTACATGGCCCATATTTCCCTAGTCTTTTTTTCCCTCATTCTAATATTATATCTAGCTTCCTTCATTTCTAATAGTCATGTTTATGTAGGATCCACAACCAAAATATAAGCTCTTTGGTGCTATTGTGCATTCAGGCGACTCCCCGAAATCTGGACACTATTATGCTTATATAAAGGTTTGTGAATTTATAGTTTACCTTTACACAACTATGTAGCCAATACATTCATCCCCAAATATGCCAGAATCTAATTTCCTATTTTGTTCACAGGATGCAATGGGTAGGTGGTATCGCTGTGATGATTCTCGTGTGACAGTTGCAACCTTGCAACAAGTTTTGTCAGAAAAGGCTTATATTCTTTTTTTCTCTCGAACTAACCAAAGGCCAGTTCCTCCGGAAGATATTCTTGGATACTCTGATATTCGGACAGTTGATATGTATTCTGTGAAATTAGATCCTCCGGAAGAAACTGATAGAACCACGGTAATAACAGGTAGAGGGCCTGACAACTTTAGGCAAGAAAGCAATGGCATCAACAGCCAACCTAAATTATTGGGAAATAAGAGAAAGATATTGGAGGTTCCATGCATCTTGCTTGCCCAAGATGGTCAGTCTCAAGAAAGAGTTCAAGAAATGAAGGACGGGTATGATATAATGAAACTCATCTTTTTTTTTTAATTTTTTTCTTACTAATTTGAGTTTAATATGTTAAATAAATATATTTTTTTAGTGATGCCTAAGCATGTTTTTTTTTTCTGGTGTATATTGATATTTTGTGTCTCATACTTTTGAATGTGTTTTTTATTGCTGAGATTGAGACATTAGTAGTTAGGTTTGGACTATCAAAGTTAGTTAATGTTTGACATTGTTTTGTTAAAGTCTTAATTCTGTTGAGGCTTTGATATTTGTTTTTTTTTTATTGTTTCGATAACCTTATTGGTAGGGAAGGGCATACAAGAATCGGTTACGTGTCTTTTGGCATCCCCGTCACTTAGCCATTCCCATCTGAAGGAAACATTGTGCAATCAACAATGCTAGTGGATGCTCCACAATAACTTTTTCGCCTCATTTCATTATTTAATTATTTCTTCCTTTCCTTCTTTCTCTATTCAATACCTGACATGCTAAAATATGTTGATGATATATTTTTTTGAGGATATTTTAGTCTTATTTATTCATGCTGTGCTGAAATCATGCATGTTACCTTCTTTTTTCACGTGCTCCAAAAGGTATACACACTTGTTAACATTTATGTATTTATTTCCTTTGACAATCAGTTTCTTTTTTCATGCCCAAAATTGTATACACACTTTTTCACATTTATATATTTATTTCCTTTGACAATCAGTTCGACACCTCTACTTGCTAAAATATTCTCCCTGTCTGATTCTGAATTTCTGATGTTGTTTTCTTTCTAAAGATTTCATTATATGCCTGATTCTGATACTATGTTTCAAAATATAACGCAGTCTTGGGAAAGAAGCAAAGTCAACTTTGAAGTCGTGTGGCTGGACAGATATGGTCTATGACTTCATGCGTTCTAGAAAGAGGTTACGTGCTCAAGAAGCTGGAAATTTAGCAAGTGGAGATCAAACAAGGTAAGTTTGATGATATTCTACATCGCTTTAAGCATTGAACCCATTAATTTTGTATACAAACTTACCCATTCCCATCTGAAGGAAACATTGTGCAATCAGTAATGCTAGTGGATGCTCCACAATAACTTTTTTTTCCCTCATTTCATTATTTAATTATTTCTTCCTTTCCTTCTCTCTCTATTCAATACCTGAAATGCTAAAATATTTTGATGATATATTTTTTCAGGATATTTTAGTCTTATTTATTCATGCTTTGCTGAAATCATGCTTGTTACCTTCTTTTTTCATGCCCAAAATTGTATACACACTTGTTCACATTTATGTATTTATTTCCTTTGACAATCAGTTCGATACCTCTACTTGCTAAATTATTCACTATGTCTGATTCTGAATTTCTAATGATGTTTTCTTTCTAAAAATTTCATTATATGCCTGATTCTTATACTATGTTTCAAAATATAACTCAGTCTTGGGAAAGAAGCAAAGTCAACTTTGAAGTCGCGTGGCTGGACAGATATGGTCTATGACTTCATGCATTCTAGAAAGAGGTTACGTGCACAAGAAGCTGGAAATTTAGCAAGTGGAGATCAAACAAGGTAAGTTTAATGATATTCTACATCGCTTTAAGCATTGAACCCATTAGTTTTGTATACAAACTTACTCGTTCCCATCTGAAGGAAACATTGTGCAATCAGTAATGTTAGTGGATGCTCCAAAATAACTTTTTTTTCCCTCATTTCATTATTTAATTATTTCTACCTTTCCTTCTCTCTCCATTCAATACCTGACATGCTGAAATATTTTGATGATATATTTTTTTCAGGATATTTTAGTCTTTTTTATTCATGCTTTGCTGAAATCATGCTTGTTACCTTCTTTTTTCATGCCCAAAATTGTATACACACTTGTTCACATTTATGTATTTATTTCCTTTGACAATCAGTTCGACACCTCTACTTGATAAATTATGCACTGTGTCTGATTCTGAATTTCTGATGCTATTTTCTTTCTAAAATTTTCATTATATGCCTGATTCTGATTATGTTTCAAAATATAACTCAGTCTTGGGAAAGAAGCAAAGTCAACTTTGATGTCGCATGGCTGGACAGATATGGTCTATGACTTCATGCGTTCTAGAAAGAGGTTACGTACTCAAGAAGCTGGAGATTTAGCAAGTGGAGATCAAACAAGATAAGTTTGATGATATTCTACATCGCTTTAAGCATTGAACCCATTGATTTTGTATACAAACGTCGCTGTAGCACAATTCTGTGAGAAAAAATATGCTTATCTTCTTCTCTACATTGCACTCTCAAGTGGCCAAATCTTCTTCAACAAGGTTACGACCAATCACTACTTCGAACTCTTTAATGCTCTGTTTGTTTCCCGGGAAAATGTGGGAAAATTGTTCTATGCTGATTGCGAAACTAGGATTCGATGTTCTGTTTGGTTGTTTCTACTTTTTAATTTATTATTATGCGTATTTTTTTTTCTTCTACTCGGTTAATTGTTTTGCTTAGTTGGAGTTTAAGTTGAATTTGAGGCGTGTGTGGATCAGGGATTTGTGTGTTGTGAGTGGTTGTTGAGCATTTTTTTCAATTGTAATGGAAATGTTTTATCTTTGTCTTATACTGGAATTGAAATAGGGTTGAGTGTAAGAGAATTGAAGCAATTAAGATTTTTTTCTTATTATATATATTTTCCCGAATTTTGCATGTTGTGTCTCTTTGGTGGAATGGTGGTGGCAAACTGGTAATATCAGATTCCTTGCGTCAACTTGTACCGGCTTTTGCAAATCAGGCAGTAGCACCGCGCAAACTTGCGCCAACCCGGCGCCAACTGGCGCCGGTTTGCGGGATGGATGCACCGTGTTTCTGAAGGGCATTTTTGGAAAGGAGGAAACAAATTATAAATAGCCCTCATTACAGAATTAGGGCATTCAGATCTGGACACTTGGAAGGAGAGGAGGCAGCCGTGGAGTTCTTCGTGTTCTTCATATTGGATCTCCTCTTTGTATTTTCTTTCCCTTTCATTTTTAGTTTATGCTGAATTTTAGATCAGCGATCATGATGTTGATTGGCTAGATCTCTTTATTGTAGTCAGGGTCCCGATCCATATATGAGCCCTTGAAACGAAGGATTGATTTATAGTTGTTCGTTTATATAATTATCTTTATCATT
>JAVKPL010003089.1:0-194413 GCA_032173675.1 Gastrolobium villosum
AGTCCAAAAAAAAAAAAAAAAGAGATATCTAAAGGCCAACAGTAATAGTACTAAACACTAACTCCGATCTTAGATTTCAGTTGGGGTTTGTTTGTCATAAAAAGCAAGATAATTGATCAGAAGCATAGGATAATTCAAAAGATGGATATCAACCAAGGGCATGGAGCTGAAGAGTTGTTTCAGGCTCAGTCCCATTTGTATAAATATACCTACAGTTTCATTGGTTCAATGTGCCTCAAAAGTGCAGTTCATTTGGGAATACCTGACATAATCCACAACCATGGCCAATCCATTACTATCCCTGAATTGGTCTTGGCACTTCACATCGACCCTTCCAAATCTGGTTATGTATATAGGCTTATGCGCTTGCTTGTGCATGCTGGCTTCTTTGCTACAACCAAGGTTGCAAAAGATGATGATGATGAGAAGGAAGAAGTGGGGTATGATCTCACACCTTCCTCTAGGCTTCTCCTCAAAGACAGTGTCCCAACCTTGTCTCCTTTTGTGAGGACAATGTTTCATCCGTCTCTAGTTCACTCATCAGAGTTCTTGGGAGAGTGGTTTCACACAAATGAGCTCACACCCTTTCACACTGCATATGGCACCAGTTTTTGGGACTATTTAAGCCAAAACCAAGACTTTAACATGCTCTTCAATGAAGCCATGGTTAGTGATTCCGGGATGATGAATTTGGTAATCAAAGATTGCAAATCTGTTTTTGAGGGACTGAACTCATTGGTTGATGTGGGTGGTGGTACGGGAGCAGTGGCTAGGATAGTTTCTGAGTCATTTCCTAATTTTCATTGCACAGTGTTAGAGCTTCCACATGTGGTTGAAAATTTGCCAGATAGCAGCAATTTGAAGTTTGTTGGAGGTGACATGTTTCAGTCTATTCCTTCAGCAGATGCCATTCTTCTTAAGGTATTCAAATTGTTCATCTTTGCAAAACTTTTTGTTGCATTAAGGTTTAGTTTGATTTAAAGCTTTCTTAATTTGCATACAGAATAGCTAGGATAGTTTATTTTATTTTATTTTTGATTGCTCCACGGGTTTCCGGGGCTTCGCCCCAACTATGTCCGGTCCGACCCGTGTCGGTTACCTAGTATTGCCAGGTAAGTCTCCCAGCAAGGATTTTAGGATAGTTTATTTGTATACTTTGCTAGTTGTGATTTCTGAAACTTCAGGTAATAAGGTTGACTGAAAATTGATGAATATGCATCTTGGCAGTTAGTCTTGCATGCTTATAGTGATGAGGACTGCATTAAGGTACTAAAGAAGTGCAAAGAAGCTATTTCAAGCAAAGGCAAAGAAGGAAAAGTAATTATCATAGACATAGTGATCAGGGAGAAGAATGATGAGCACGAATTAAAAGAAGCAAAACTCTTTTTTGATGTGTTAATGATGGTTCTGGTCAATGGAAGAGAAAGAGAAGAAAAAGAATGGGAGAAGCTCTTCTTGGAAGCTGGATTCAGTCACTACAAGATCACACCCAGCTTTGGGATGAGGTCACTTATTGAAGTTTATCCTTGAATTACTCTACAAAAATAACCTCTGTTCTCAGGAGCAGGTGCAGTGATTTATGCTTTGCTTGTGTGTTGCTTCCCATCAAAGGATAATAACATTTTGTATCCTAGTTTCTGTTTGATCTTTATGCAATAACCTTATTCACGATTGTTACATTTCTTTATTTTGTAGTATGTGTTTGGAAGATTTATGATGTAATAAAGTCGGGATGTTTAATTGTAATTGATATTAATACTGTTGATTGAGGAAATAAATACAAATTGTCTTTTGTCTTCTCGTTTATTTTAGAGATTATTGATTCAGATTGTTATAATATGGTATCAAAGCTCTTTTCATGGGGAGCTCTGAATGGTCTTGTAACAAAAATATTCCTTGTTATTCAATCGTGTAATTGTTTTGTTAAATAAAAAACAAGAATATTCACATATTTTTTTATCAAGGATAATAATTAAGTAATAACATTTTTTTTAAATAGTCTCTATTTATTTGATTGAGCCTAATTTTTTTTTTTTTTGGGTAAAACTAGTATCATGCATAATCTAAACATTTTTTCCTACTCAAAGAAAAACGTAAGAAAAATAAAATCCATAATAAAAATAAAAAATAAAGAATGATGGTACGGAAACCAATGGGTGAGGGGGTAAACAACTTTACATCATGTTACATAATAGTGTTTATCATCTATCATTTATACAAAATTTCCTACACACACAATATTTTGTAGGGCCCGTAGCAAAAAAAGAATTCCGGCACGCAAAACGAATCTCTATAACACAACACAATCACTTTTTCAACAACATAACTCTTATACAACCCTACAAAATATTAGTTTTTCCCAGTTTTTTTATGACTCAAAAGTGCGGAGATTTTTATCACTTACCGTATGTTGCATCGTTTAGGAATCGATTTTTTTTTTTTTTAGTTTCATCAATCTACTCTTTACACATAACCCGCTTACCAAATATTTAACCCTTAGCTTAAATATAATAATTATAGGATTTTATAATTCTCATTTAACAAAAGAATTGAAATCTTCTTATACACTCTTCGATTTCTGTGTTGATGCATATCTCCACATAATTTTTTAAATAAATTATATGAATCTCACATATTTTTTGTCTCTATGACATAGGATTTTAATTCTCATATAATTCGAGAATTATAAAACCCATAATTTTATAACCCAAACCTTTGCCATGGTCGGATAACAATTTAAACAGGCCCACCAACTCATCATGTTACAACCTAGCATTCGGTTGGCACATTCACAAATGACATACATACTTTATGATTTAAATTATGGGAGATGTTATATTTATTATTGAAAAAATTTATAATTCTTATTATTAAATAAATCACTGTTAATTTCTATGTTACAATTTTCAATAATAAATATAACCCCTCTAAAAAAATATCTATCTTTTTAGTTAGAATCTTATGACTTCACCAAAAAAAATATATAAAACGTGATCTAGAACTATTCTTTTTATGGATTTGATATTGTAAGCTAGTACATCTCTGAAAATAACCTCAATCTTTTATTCTTTCCTTTTGCGAATAGTATAATCTTGTATTCATCGAGAAGATAAATTGCTTTCATACATCTCAAAGAATTGGTACTTCAATTCATTATAAACTATGGCCCTTTCCTTTGTAAGTTAAAGCCGCTCTTGAGATCTGAAACTAATCTCCTCATTATTCAAACCAATCCAAAGCAATTCAAATTATGGTAATTGAACCGAAAAATCGATAATCAAATAAATTAAAAATTGAAAAATCGAAAATCGAAAAAAATCCACAAATTTTAATTAGATTGGATCGAATTTCGGATTGGTAGATGAAAACCAATCTAATATATTAATTTTCCTCTACCTACTTGGGTATTTCTCCAATCATAACCCAAAAATTTCTAAACCCAAGACCCATTAGCCCATCAACTAAACCCAAGAAAAAACCTAGTCACAATTCATTAACAAAATTTCATCTATGTAGAGTTTAGTATCTCATTGTCCAAAAAAAACTATTATCATTTACTGATACTTTTATAATTAAAAAAAAATTACAAAGCCAATATATACCAAAGATGTTATTTGCATAATAATAATGAAATAAATTTTAGAATTTTCAAAAACCGAAAACCGATCCAATCCAAACCGAAAAAAATTGGATTGAATGGGATGGGATTTGAAAAAAAATCCAAATCAAATGAATAATTACATAATCAAACAGAAGGAATTGGATCGGATATTTTTACGTTTAAAACCGATCCAATCGAGGCAAAAACCTTAGTTTCCCTGATACCAATGAGAATGCAATTGCCTTGAATTACAGTCAAGATAATGAAGGATCATCACCAAAAAAACTGAGCAAATAAACATGGGTATTGGCCCAAAAAACCAAAGGAGCAAGTCAAGTGCAAAAATGAGGGCTCGAAGACCAAGTGACCAAAAATCACCTCCCCTTATGACTGCTCTTTTCACACTTCTCACTAGCGAAAAATTTATTATGGTCCAGAATTCTTTGTGGTCCTTCTAATAAAAATTTGACACCTGTATTAAACATTTATTTTTCTCTTTTTTTTTTCTCTCTCCAACTTTTTATTTCTTTCTCTCTCTTCCGCCCACCCCATCAAAAGTGTTGCCGGAGCATTACATTCATGCTCCCTCACTAGGATAATAGAACTATCTAGGGTGCTTATGAGATAGGTCGCATGAACCAAGATCAAATCCAGGTACTCTTTATTGAACATCATATTCTCACACTCTTCCTTTCTAGCAGTCCCCAATTGACCTTTAAAAGCATATTCAATTTATAAACTTTGGTCAAATAAATTTACGTGGAATCCATTTTCATCTTTCACATTGTCATTTAATTTACTTGAAGGACCATTGACCTTTCGTAACTTGGCAGCCAATTGCACAACTTGCTATGTACTTTCCCACGCTATTTTATTCAGAACCATTGGAATTATTCATTAGGACAGCTAAAACACTAACCAAAAGAAGAGAAAGTGCACAAAAAATATATGCTTTGCGAGGAAGAAACAAGTTTTGTTTTCTAAAGTTGTTCGAATCCGATTGGGATAAACCGTTGATATGCTTAAGGAATGCATGCTTAATGAAGGCAACATGTAATATATAATTAAATATATTATTACAAGTTAAGTATAATATTTTATTTTATATTTGAATGTTAATTTCATTAATTCTTAGAAACAGGCAATAATATTTTTAACGATTTTTAATTCCAACATAAATGATATTTTTTACTCAAATAAATAATGAAATGATGAATTCGTTTAAAAATATATAAAATAATCTTAATATCACTTAATTCAATATAAAATAATAAAATATACAACTGATCACCTCAGACAAACTGGTTTATGAATGGTTGAATCGCTAATTATTTATTAAATTTTTCTACGAAATACAACAAAATATACAATAAATAATTTTATCAAGCTTTCAAGAAAAAACTCCATTGTTCATATCAATTTAGGGAGAACATTTTTAGTACAACAGGAATACTAATCATTGGGTGCAACAAGAGATTTTATACTATGTATTTTTGAAAATATATAGTGTATATTTTTTCTATCTTTTCAGAACAATAAAAACTGATGTGACACATTCTCATTGATCCGTTGTACCTATTAGAGAGTACTGTAAATTTTTCCCAATTTAGGATCTTGATAAATTAATTCTGAAATAACTCAATCTACTATTTTAATGGGTTCAAATGAGTTGGTCCACGAGTTACAACTCAACGGTTCTATTTACTTCTTTGTTTCTAAATATTTATTATATTTTTAAAAGATATATGAAGTTGCTTTTAAAAGCCTTGTATAGTTGTATTATTTTCTTAGATGCGTAAGACTTTTTTGTTTTGTTTTTGGTAAGCAACTTTTTGTTTTGTTTTTGGTAAGCAACTTTTTTCTTTCTTTTTTAATACTCTTACTTTATTCACAACTTGGGGTGAAACTGGACCGGGCCGGCCCACAGGGGCCTACTGCCCGGCCCATTAGTGGCCTGGTCTGACTCGGCCTTTTTATTTGATAGGTTGGGCTTGGGTTGGTGTAAAGGTTTAATTACATAATTGGGCCGGATTGTTATATATGAAGTTTGGCTCACGAGCCTCCAAGGCTGATCCATTTGTTTAATATACTAGAGTTACTCCTTATTTTATGTAGAAAGAACAAACATCTACGCACGTGAGATTGCCTATGTGACTCTATTAAAAGATTTTTTTTGTTTCTTAATCTTGATTTTTTTTGTTTCTATTCTTTATTCTTGTTTTTTTTTTCTACATTTATAAATTATTTGCCAACTTATGTAACCTTGGAATTATATTTGCAGGGGAGAAAAGATGAACATAAGTTTTTGACTACTATTGTAGTCATTATGATGTGTTGTATTTATGTAGTTATTTTAATTTATATAATATGGATTGACTTCTTAGTTATTATTGTGATTCATGGTTCTGTTTGGATGTTAAAATTGTCATTTTATTTTAACAATAGAATTTGAGTATTTTATGGAGTTGATTCATAGTCAACTTGGAAGTTAAAAATTAACAGGCCAATGGATTGGGCCAGGCCATTTGTTTTTTTATAAATGAGCTAAGACCGGCTAACAGTTAGACTCATATTATGTTGTCGGTCTGGGTCAAATTGAAATTTTTTGACATAGATTTGGGCTATACGTGGCAAAGTTCGGCACATCCCAACCCACTTTCATCCCTATTCACAACTATGTAATTTCCTTTTGTTGATGAAATTAATACTTCATCCTATTTTGACTATTTCTGTATAACAACGACTTTGTGCACAAGCAACTCCCAAACCATGGGCCACATCACTCAAACTAACGTTATTGTTTTTGTAGCCATAGCCCAACGAGGAAAGAAACAGTTATAACTGCGAGCCCATTACATTCCCACTTGGGTTGTGAAACTCGAGTTTCCACATAGATATGGAAATAGGTGATAGAAACGTAAAACGTAGAAACGACACGAAACGATAAATTTCTATTTTCTATTAGTTAAGGTAAAGATACAAAAATATATATATGCATATAAAAAAAATATCACATAATGAACATGAGTGTTGAGACACTTATCTATCTAAAAAGAAAAATTATTTTTGATAACCAAGTATCAAATTATAAACAATAATAACTAACAAGTAATGGATAACCAATTTGCTCTAACTACTTCATACACTCTGTAGATTTTGGATCGTCGCTCATCAGGATATAATTTCATTTTTTTCAATGCATACAATGTTCCAAAAACACAAAACGATTCTCATAACATAACTTATAATAAAATTTCAGCTTTATAAGACATAATTATAAAAGACATATATCCAAATAAAAATTCGGGAAAAATGAAAATTAGTTTTTTTTTTTTTTTGAATTTCATTTTTTGTTGTACTTTTCTTTTTTTACAAAAAATTGCGTTTTAAATAAAAACAGTAAAAACGAAAATTTTTACACGATATTCTTACCGGTTTTTTATCAAAGACTTTTTTTACTTGCATTTTACCAATTTTTAAGTTTTTTACCCCGGTTTTTTACAACAATGCCCACATCTCACCAAAGGACTCAATCCAAACACAGAAATACCATATTTTTTCACACAAAAATTTACACGTAGACCAATTTTTTTTTTCTTCATCCTTTCCCCTCAAATTTTTTTATTTTTTTTTCTCTCAAGGCCTAATGCTTCTAAGGTGTTGATTGTTGACAGCAACAATCCCGGCTTTGTGGCACAGCAGATGCTGATCCTCGTATCCTGTTCTCTCCTCTCAACATCAAACTGCAAAAAACATTAAAGTTTCTTGAGCCCGAGCACACAAAATCAGCTAGAAAACAGGATCCTCATTGTAGCTTTATATTAGCCAAAAGTCAGAACCTTGATTGGCCCTCGCCTCCCTAAAAGTCTGGAATTTATCAACAACGCTGTTTTTTTTTTTTTTAATATATATTTCATTTGAGGTTATCAAAACAAACTTTATCATAGTTTAATAAACTTTTATGTTGTATATCATGAGAATAATTTTTCTAACGACCGAACTTTAAAATTAGATATCCATTATCATCTATTAAAAATTAATAAAACTCGCTTTTGACGTCCATAAATGCATCTTTCTCTCTCTCTCTCAACCTTGAAATATTAACAAAAAAGAGTCATATGAGTTGTTTAAACTTTCAAGAATAAAAACAAACTCCTCTAGCACATGTAAGGATTCTAAGCCCCTAAACTAGAGATCTCGAGTTCGAATCCTAGAAATGGAAAAAAAAGATTTGTGAGAGCCGCCCCAAAAGGGTCCGACAGTGCTCGGTGAGAATTAGTCTTCGGTTACAGCTGGAGAATACCTTTGAATTTATTCAAAAAAAAAAACTTTCTAAGAATAAAATTATGTAAGGTGTCTTGATTTTAAAAAATGACAATTGAACATTTATTGAGCACTTCAATGGAAAGAGAAAGCAGCAACACACAAAAAGAACAAATTTTTCAATACTATTTTGTATAATAATTTTTTATCACCAATTATTTTCGCATCAATTCTTTTATAATAAAAAACAAACAGCACTAAAGTGTATATAGTGCGTACCAATCATATTTAAGTAACCCATAATATCTAAGAATTGGTGCTTATGATGTTACTAGTTTTTATTTTTTTCTCTCGCACTCAAAGAATCCTTTATTATTTTTTATAGAATTAATGTTTTGATTGTGGTGTATGTATCTTATCCAAATTTGGTCAGAAATTAGCTTATGTAAACACCATATTGTGTCCTACTTATTCACCATTTTTTTCCTTGTCCCGTAAAATAATAATAATAATAAATAATTGAGAAGTGAATTAAAAAAAAAATAGAGGAGAAAATTACAATTCATAAGTCAGATATGTCTATGGCCAAGCAGCCTTGCAGCATCAAAATTTTACTAAAAAATGGATTCATATCAACTAAGGAAGAGAGAAAGGTATTTGAGAAAGAAGCAAAAAAAAAAGGGCACGTGTATTTGAACTCTGCCCAAGAAAAGTAAATAGATAGCAAGATGGTGGAGATTGCATCGTACAAAAAAATCAAAAAAAAAAAAAACAAATGGGACATTTTCAGCTAAATATTATGGTTTTATCATCTATTATTTAACATGATCACAAAAAATTTCCTACATACAACATCTTGTGGGCCCGCAACAAAAAAAAACTTTGATATACAAAACGAATTTCTATAACATAACACAATCAGTTTTCCTACTATATAATTCTTATAAAACCCAAATATTATATGGCTTATTTGGTCACCCTCTCTCTTGCGAGGAGACAAATTCTGTAAGGCTTGTAGCTTTAGAAAATTTTTCTAAGCATGAAACAGGAAGGTGCAAGGATCAAGGAGGCTTAAAGAAAATCAAACATGAAAGGGACCATTCTGCGAAGAGAGAAAAAGGATACTTGGCAGGGCAACCTTAAATGGGGGATATAGAGAATCAAAAAGGAGTGGGGGGAGAAGCGTAAAGTGGAAACTGAAAGCAACTAATAAAGACTTTTTCTTTCTTATTAACCTCTTTTAGAAACTGACAACTGCTCCTTGCTCAAACAAAACGACAACAAGCACAAGCATATCAATGGTTTCAACTTAATTTCAACACAAGTCTCGTGACAGAAAAAATGGTGTTTGTTGTAAACCAACTGATTTCCAGAATTGATTTCCCCAGGATTTAGGGGGTGTGGTGTGGTCCCATTATAGGCCTGACTGACCAATGATGTTCTTTTTGTAAGCTTTTGACCTGCTTTGACCGTATACAATATTCCCTGCAAACCAATTGAAACATGCATCGCACAATTTCCTTCCTTTTACAACTTGTGATTTAACATTGATTACTAATTCTTATATGCCTAAGATTAGGATACAACTTTTAATTTCTCTATATATATATATATATATATATATATATATATATATATATATATATATATATATATATATATAAGTTTATCATCTATCATTTAATATGATCGTGAAAACTTTTCTACACTTATAACATTTTATGGGGCCCGCAACAAAAAAAATTCCTGCATGCAAAACGAATATCTATAACATAAGACAATCACTTTTCCTACAAGATAACTCTTATAAAAGTCTTTCTCTCTATATATATATATATATATATATATATATATATATATATATATATCAAACAACATACATGCTCTTCACTGTAACTGTAATGTTCCTTTTTTCCCACCTTCCATACACACACTGATCTCAGCAATGCAGAGAGGAAAGGAGAGAGAAAAAGCACTTTCTCTCTCTTCCCCTTTCCATCTTTTTATATAGAGTTTCTCACCTCCAGTCTTTTTCTTTTTATATATCTGTTGGCTATTGCAGCTCTGTGAGGAGGAAGATGATGCCACTAGCCCATTAGCTGTGCCTAAGCCCGAACCTAATGATCAAGCTGAGGATAAGGAGATATTTCAAGAGGTGTGTGCCTTTTTCCTTTTTGGGGTTATTCATCTATTTTGGCAACATTAATAATTGTTATCTTGTGTGGCATTAGCTTTCTAAAGTATTGATTTTGAAGCTTCTCGGTTTTTGTTGGGTGTATTGCTTCAACTCATATATAGATTAGTGGATACTTCAGAATGGTTGATGTCTTCTTCTAATAGAAACTGAAAAAGATTATAACCTGACATGTTGTTTTTTAATGTATTTTTTGAAGTCTCCATTTTCAAAGGACAGAAAAGAAGCTTTGATGGTTTAGTCTTTTCTTAGAGTTATTACAATTTTCTTCCCAAGAACCCAAAGCCCAATTTTTGTTCTTATGCATTATAGTTATAATCATTATTTCACTGTCAGTCAGTGTTTTGAATCTCACCTGTAATTATCCAATAAAAATTATAATGATTAGAGTTGACTACCTATCATTATCCATAACAGCAACATCAAACCAACTTTGCATCCTCTTGCCTTAACCTACTTCTTTTCTTTCCTTTAAATTCTTCTTCCCCCACAAGCCAAACCTCTTCACCAATTCCATTATATATCCGGAGAAGTTTTTCTTACTCGTTTTCTAGGCCAGAAATGGAACTGGTTTGCACCAAAGCTAACCAAACCATAGAAGTTAAAATGGGGGAAGCTACAAAAGCAGTGGATTTCTACAAAACTGTTTTTGGGGCCGAGACCAATGTTTACTGTCGGTTTTTTTTTTTCCTTTTAAGGATGGCCTCCTTGCTTCGCTAGAGATATTCATTTGGCAAGTTCTCACTGTGTGAAGGAAGTTGATCACCTGAGTTTTTTTTTATCTTTTTTTTTACCTCCCTTCTCTCTGTTGGTTTTTTTTTAACCTACTAATCGTGTCTGTGGAAAGACTGCCTAGAGTATTCCCTTCACCAGACACTCACGAAGTGGGTATTTAAACTGGGTCGGTCCTTTTTTTACTAATCGTATTCATTTGATTTTCTAAATCCAGTAAGTTGAGAGGTACAGCTGCCGTGAAGACTGATAATGTGGAGAAGTTGATTGAAGAAGCAATGCAGCTGGAGCCAATCGTGGCGGCCTTACTGTCACCGGTGATTCTTACCTAAAGGATTTATTCAGAATTTAGTGGGTCATGTTAATGGGAGAAGAAACCTGGGTGGATGGAGCTATATTAGCTCTAGAAAGACCAGAGGAGCTGAAGCTGTCCTAGTAGAAGAGGGAGTCCAGGGACTGAATACTGCTCAAGATTGGTACAAAGAGAGCAAGAACTTCGGGGGAGGGAGCCGAGGACTGAACTTGGATATGTAATTTGTTTGATTTTTCATTAGGAGCTGCAACTCTTGGTCTCTTTCTTTTCTTCTCTTTTGTTTCGTGTTTTTTGTTTTTCCTCCATCTTTCTCTACCCATCTTAAACGGCAAAACTTTTTTTGTTATGTGCAGGTGCGGAAAAAACTTGACCGTACTACGGTTGGTCGTTTATGTCCTGATATTCCTTTCTGCTTGCTTTACACTTTAAGGTATTTTATGAAAACTGGTTTTTAATATTAAGCTTGGAAGTAGGATGCGTTTAAGATATTAAGATCAGGTGAATGCTCCCTGATGATTTTGGAGTTTACACTTTCTTTTGTTTGTATGGCTTAAATTCTGAGCTTTCTTGCAAGTATCATATAATTAATTTTGCTGTAGATGGATGGAAAAGGTTTTTTTTTAGTGGGTTGAGATTCAATGAAGTTTATGGTATTGTGAGGATTTGGTGGATGAAATTTAGAATTCAATTTGATATTGATAAATGAAATTTAAGGAAGTTTATGGTATGTGCGACCAAATGAGTAGGTGAAATTAAAATGTCCATGGTTTATTTGATAGTTAGCATTTAGCAACAAATCTTCTATGGGCGTCGTTTTATAATGTTTCGGTGATATTCAACTGTGACAGATGTTAATACAAAGTAGGAATAAGATGATCTGTGTTCTTTGAATGATTTTAGTTCTTAAGTAATGTTTGAACCATAGATTGAATTGGTTCAATATTGTGGTACAGAATATGGCCATTTCAGTTTTCTTATGCATGTCCAGAGTCGAATTTTAACTACTTTATAAAAGATGAATTCACGAATTGCCTGAGCATGAATTAAGTGTTGTTAATGTTGAGATGGTGCAGAAACTTTATCTTATGATTGTGAATATTAATCTCTTGCATTACTCAGATTTATGGCAGAATGTATGCAAAATGTATGCATGTGTTCTCAGTTTTTGTTTCTACATATGTGATTATGTTGCAGTTCCCATTGCTTTCTAGAAGTGGATTACTGAAGAAACTCATTGCCGATTTCTCAAACGAGGATGGATCAAGTTGTGTTTTGCAACTTCATGATGTGCCTGGTGGGGATAAAACATTCGAGCTTGTAACCAAGTTTTGCTATGGTATGAAAATAGAAGTCACACCATTAAATGTGGTAAGTCTGAGATGTGCAGCAGAATACCTACAAATGAATGGAAATTATGGTGAAGGGAACCTAATTACACAGACAGAGGCATTTCTCAATGAAGTTTTTAGTAATTGGTCAGATTCCATAAAAGCTCTTCAAACCTTTGAGGAAGTTAAATTTCATGCAGAAGAACTCCATATTGTTTCAAGGTGCATTGATTCCTTGGCCAAGAAGGCATGTTCTGACTAAAAAGTGTTCAATAGGCCTGTGGCTGGAAGTGATTGCTCACAGAACCAAGCTATAGACCCTGCCTCATGGAATGGAATTTCTTCTGAGACTAAATCACCAAAATCAACAAAAAAACACGAAACAAACGAGAAGAACAGAAAAAGAGACCAAGAGTTGCAGCTCCTAATGAAAATCAAACAAGTTACATATCCAGGTTGAGTCCTCGGCTCCATCCCCCGAAGTTCCTCCTCTCTTTGTACCAATCTTGAGCAGTATCGGTCCCTGGGCTCCCTCTCCCACTAGGACAGCTTCAGCTTCTCCTGGTCTTTCTAGAGCTAATATAGCTTCATCCACCCAGGTTTTTTCTCCCATTAACACGACCCACTAAATTCTGAATAAATCCTTTAGGTAAGAATCACCACTGACAGTATGCCGCCACGATTGGCTCCAGCTGCAATTGCTTCTTCAATCAACTTCTCCACATTATCCGTCTTCACGGCAGCTGTACCTCTCAACTTACTGGATTTAGAAAATCAAATAAATACAATTAGTAGGTTAAAGAAAAAACCAACAGATAGAAGGGAAGTAAAAATAAAAGATAAAAAAAAAGTCACGGGTGATCAACTTCCTTCACACAGTAGAAAACTTGCCCAATGAATATCTCTAACAAAGCAAGGAGGCCATCCTTAAAATGGAAAAAACGACCGTGACCATTGTCTCCGGCCCCAAAAACAATTTTGTAGAAATCCACTGCTTTTGTGGCTTCTCCCATTTTAACTTCTATGGTTTGGTTAGCTTTGGTGCAAACCAGTCCCATTTCTGGCCTAGAAAACCAGTAAGAAAAACTTCTCGGGATATATAACGGAATTGGTGAAGATTGGCTTGTGGGGGAAGAAGAATTTAAAGGAAAGAAAAGAAATAGGTTAAGGCTAGAGGATGCAAAGTTGGTTTGATGTTGGTGTTATGGATAATGATAGGTAGTCAACTCTAATCATTATAATTTTTATTTTGCATGTCCTTCCTGATTCTCTCTGTCCTTGTTGTCGGATGTTCTTTTGATATTATTATGTTATTGTTCATGGAAGCACTTTTTCGTATGAAATTGTAGTCCTCTTTTCCTATGGCAGGATTGACTCTGGTGAATGCTATTTGCTTTGATGTGTATTTTTCTTCCATGCTGCAAGCCCGCGATTATTGTTTGAAATTTTTAATTAATAACATTCTAATGGTCATGAGCTCTCAAGCATACAACCATTAAGGTTGTATATATTTTACAATCATTACATACATTGTAAATTTGTTGTATTGGCCTTTTCTTATGTGCAAACCAAGGATGGTGTTATACGAATCAATAGCTAAGAAAGAGGTGCATGGTTTATACGAAATTTTAACTGTTGTACACAAAAGCTGATTCATCTTAGATGTAATTAAAGAACATGTTTATCAAACTTGAAAATCTTATTTTTTGTAATTACGGCTCAGCAATTGAGTTAGACGTTTTTTTTTTTTAAAAAAAAAAGAAACTTAAACGATATAATCATTTTAAAAAATATGAGTAAACATTCTTTTTGTCCCTGGCAATATCCACGAAATCCTTTTTAGTCTCTGACAATAGAAAAGGACCAAATTGGTCCCTAAAGTGATAAAAAAAGACCAATGAGTACTTATTACAATTGACATAAGGACTAAAGTGGCCATTTTTTCATAATTTTAGAGACTTAAAAGGATTTCGTAGATATTGTCAGGGACCAAAAAGGGTGTTTACTTTAAAAATATTCATCGATATCGCGACCAGTTCAATTCGAGGCGAATACATATTATTAACTTTTCCGCGTCAACTGAACTACCACCATTTAATTCAATATTTAAGTTCATTTAGTACATAAATATGGATTAAAAAAAAATTAATTTTAGTAATTGATTTATTTGAATTTAAGGACTCATATATATATATATGTATATATGAGGGAAGATATTCTTACTACCAAAATTTTCTACTACTAACTTACTACCTATCTAATCACCATTGAATCAAAGAGAGAGAATGTTAAAAAAAATTTGAGAAAAAAGAAAATGTTGATCCAATGGTGATTAAATAGGTAGTAAGTTAGTAGTAGAAGATTTTGGTAGTAAAAATATCTCTTTTATATATATATATATATAAAATAAATAAGAAAGTTAAAGTTATAAAAGGGTCCGTAACTAATAGTTTATCAAAAATAAACCTAAAGGATCAACCCGGGTTCAACAAATTTTGACTCACACGCGAATTAGGTTTAAATGAATTGATGGGTAAAAATCCCAACTCAACTCATGACATATATGGCAAGCAGGAAAAAAAGAGAGAGGAAGGGGGTGCCGCGGGGAGGAAGAAGGAAAAAAAGAAAAATCCCAGAATTGATTTTCCCAGGAGGTGTGGTCCCATTATAGGCCTCACCAATGATGTCCTTGTGTAAGTTTTTTGATATGCTTTGACCGTATACAGGCCTCACCAATTATATCATATTCCCTGCAAACCAATTGAAACTAGAGAGAGAAAGTGGTCCATGATACAAAAAGGGAATCATATCTCCCTTGCATGACACGTATACTACCATACTTTGCATCCTCTAGCTTTAACATAGTTCTTTTTTTTCCTTTAAATACTTCTTACCCCACAAGCCAACCCTCACCAATTCCATTATAGAAGTAAAAAAAAAAACTCCAAAACCACACTACGTTTAAGATGGGTAGAGAAAGACGGAGGAAAAAAAAAAAACATAAAACAAAAGAGAAGAACAGAAAAAGAGATCAAGAGTTGCAGCTCGTAATGAAAAATCAAACAAATTACATATCCCGGTTCAGTCATCGGCTCCATCCCCCGAAGTTACTGCTCCCTCCCTTTGTACCAATCTTGAGCAGGTCCGTGGACTCCCTCTCCTCCGGGTCTTTCTAGAACTAATAAAGCTCCCTCCACCCCGGTTTGTTCTCCTTTTAACACGACCCATTCAATTCCAAATGGATCCTTTAGCCAAGAATCACCAGCGGTATTCTACTGTATCAAAGAAGTTGCTCAACCGTGAGTTTTTCTTCTTCTTTTTTTACCGCTTTTCTTTCTGTTCCTCAACAGTGAGTTTTTCTTCTTCTTTTACCGCTTTTCTTTCTGTTCCTCAATAGTGAGTTTTTCTTCTTCTTTTTTACCGCTTTTCTTTCTGTTCCTCAAGGGTGAGTTTTTCTTCTTCTTTTTTACCGCTTTTCTTTCTTTTGGATTTTTTTACCAGTAATCGTATTTATTTGATTTTGTCAATACAGGGAGTTTAGAGGTTCTGTTGCAGTTAAGACTAATAACGTGGAAGAGGTGATGATAAAAGCCAGTGCAGCTGGAGCCACTAAAGACCTAACTATCCAAGGTGATTGTTACATAAAGGATCCTTTTGGAATTCAGTGGGTGATACTGAAGGGAGAAGAAGCTGGGGTTAATGGAGCTGTCTTAGCCTTGGAGGGACAACAAGGAGGAACTGAAGTTTTATTAGTTGAAGGAGCACGAACTGGAGTTACAACTTTGAGGCTTCATGCAAAGGGAGCAGGAGGAGCTGGGGATGGAGCAGGAGCTTCCCAAAACTGAACCTGGGGATGGGCCCGGTTAATGTTTTTTTTTAACTTCTGCTTAATAGCTCGAACTTTAAGTTCCTCTTAATTTCTTGATGTTATTTTCCCTAAGCCCGAAAATTTTTTAAGTTCTTTATCTTAATGTTGTTTGGATCAGGATCATTTTACACCGGTGTAAGTTATGTTGGGTTAAATTTTAACGAGATAAAAATAGAAAATAGGAAATAGAAATGTGAAGTGTTTTCTGGTGAAGAGTCATATCCTTATATTTGGTTTAGTGAAAAATTATTATGCTTAGAGTTTGGTGAAGAGTTGTGTCTTGTAGTTATGAAGAGTTGTGTCTTTTAGTTATGAAGAGTTGTGTTGTTTGGAGTCTTTAAGCTTTTGTATTTTGGCCTATAAATAGGTCCTTTGTATTTCATATCAAATATAGCCAGAGAAAAAGAATATTAAGACTCGAAAGATCAGTAATTCAAAGAGGTATATTCAGAGACTTGTTTGTGTTTTTGAGTGTTTGTGAGAAACACCATTAGAGGACCTGTGAATTACAAGTTACACTCTCAATCTTATCCGTTAATTTTATTTATATCTAACAGCTCAAATTTTTTTAGTAATGTGAGCCATTGGATACAAGTGGATAAGATTGAGTGTAAGATTTTTAACTCTTAATATCATGCCCATGTTATTTCGCTTAGCCCGAACTTTATTTTACAAGTGTTGCTTCTATATATGTCCACTACATTTAACTTCCACAAGGAATTCATGAGTGTATCCTTATTAAGGCGAATGTGAGAGAGAGTCAACATCATTTTAAATTGTTTGCGGATGGATGTCTTCTTGAAGCTGAAGTAACTGATAAGCACCTAGATTATATATATGTTCTCAACAAAATCAGACATCGTATGTAATTGTTGAGATATATAGTCTCACATTGGTTGTATTAGTAAATAATATGGAGTTTATAAGGACTTGGGCACTCCCACCATTTGAGCTAACTTTTAGGGTGGTATATCCCAAGGTTGTATGGGCAACTAATTTGGAGTTTATATCTCAATAGTAAAAACTAACTTCCAAGAAGAAGCAACTGACATTTAAGGGAGGGATTGTTAATGGAATTGCCTGTCATTATTATGCCTTTAGCAGCTAGCTCTAAACTGTGATTTCCAGAAATGTCCTTTATTCCGAACCCATTCAGCCACAAATGGCACTCCAAGATATATAGCGGATGGTATTTAACATATCAACTCCAAAGGCTGTATTCAGAGAGAGCGGAAACTAATTGGTGTTATCATTCAAACAATAACATGCTACGAACCATACTCCGTATCATAATATTGCCATTAATTTGCACTACTGCGCTCATAAATCATGACAGTTCATGGCTCACAATTCAGGATGTGAAGACAAAGCATTCGAATTTCATTATTATAAACAAACTACTTACACAATATGTACTTATTTAGTCATTATTGTGGGCACAATCCCATTGGGCAACTAATAAGAAATCAAAGTCAGTCATCAAACAGGAAGTGAACAAATAATTTAATCTTTCCCGTTAACTATCTCAACTCAACTTTTGACTGAATTCTTCTTACCGTAATAAACATGAAATTACCCTAAAATTATTTAAAGCAAGTCCTAATTAAAGCCAAATAATATTTTCACCCCGTATTAATTATAAAAGTTAAGGAAAACTTTCAACTTTAACTCCCTATCTTTGCATGCCACCTAAAAATAATAATATCATTCCTTCTTAAGCTTATCCTCCAATACAACAGTCCATTTGTGCCAAAATGATTTAAGTGACCGTGACAAACTGACAATCCCTTTTTTTTAAAATGAAACTAGAGATGCATGACTTTTTTTTTTTTTTTTTGGGTAAACAGATGCATGACTTCCTTACTAAAATATTTCTTAACTTTAATTCTCAATATATTTAAATTTTTCGTATAATTTTGAATTTTTTTGTACATATTAAAGAGGTTTAAAAAATTACTTTGTAACATACATAAAAAATTAAACTAAGACATTTGAAGTTGAGAACAATCGACTTTCCAATATTACTTCAAAAAATAATATTGAGATTTTAATTTTAAAACATCAACATTTTTCATTTCAAAAAATAAAAGGGCATTTTTAAAAATTATTAAAAATTAAAGTTTGTAAAAAAAGCAAAAGGAGTCAACAAGCGGAGGGTAAAAGAAAACAAGAAAAACAAATACCCATTCATGTCGTGAAGATCCTCAATTAATTTGTATATCTTTAATAAATTAATTGTCTCATGTTAAAAAAATGATATGATCATGTTGAAAAAATTACAACCACACAAAGATTAATCAACGATTATGATTTTGTAACTACCAATTTTAATATATTTTCTTTCTTTTTTTATCACCAATGATTCACCTAGTTATAATTTCTGTGGATTCTCTTGACTTGTTGTATCCGCTGTATTCTAATTTTTATCATGTGCATTTCATGGAAACACTTTTTCGTATGAAATTGTAGTCCTCGGTTCCTATGCTAGGATTTACTCTGGTGAATGTTATTTGCTTTGATGTGTATTTTTCTTCCATGCTGCAAGCCTGCAATTTTTGTTGGAAATTTTTAATTAATAACATTCTAATAGTTCATGAGCTCTCAAGCATACAACTAAGGTTGTATATATTTTACGATCATTACATACATTGTAAATTTGTTGTATTGGCCTTTTCTTATGTGCAAACCAAGGATGGTGTTATACGAATCAATAGCTAAGAAAGAGGTGCATGGTTTATACGAAATTTTAACTGTTGTACACAAAGCTGATTCATCTTAGAATGTAATTAAAGAACATGTTCATCAAGCTTGAAAATATTATTTTTTGTAATTACGGCTCAGCAATTGAGTTAGACGTTTTTTTTTTTTAAAAAAAAAGAAACTTAAACGATATAATCATTTTTAAATCATTTATAATAATCTTGCATTTTGTTTTCTAAAATAACTTCTCACTTAACCAAATCAAATTTGATCTTTTTCCTATCACAATTCTGATTTTTTTAATTGAGTAATGTTAACTAGAAAAAAAAATATTGAAAGAAAAAAAGTATTGTCATTAAAAAAATTCACTAAATTGTGATTATCCATTTCAAGCAACACTAAAAGTGACAGAACAAACAAAATAGTGAATTTGAATGCTAGTTAACGTTAGCGGTGAAACTGGCCGGACCGGCTTATAGAGTCTATAACTCGGCATATATTAAGTCAGACCTGACCTAATATATTTTATATAATAGGCCGGGCTTGGGCCATAAAAAAATCTATTTAATAAAAAAGTAATAGGTCCATTTTCAAAAGGTCGGGCTTATAAGTCAACATGCCGGCCTATATTGTATTATTTATTTTAAATAAAATAAAATAGAGTAAGTATGCCTTGCAGAAAAAACAAAAGTTATAAATCTAATCAATTGCAATTATTTATAACTTAATTATATTCGATTATATTTTAATAGAAATTTTACTTTATTTCTTATATAGGAGGAACCAACACAAATGTTAGATTATGTATATGAATATATTAAAAGATTTTTGGGAGAGGTTATATTTACTAGAAGCATCATGATGTGTTTGTTGGATTCATGTAGCTATTTTAATTTACATAGTATGGATTTGCTTGTTGGATCTGATGAAATATGTTATTTAGTTTGAGCATTTTGCTTTTGAAAATGACTTAAATGCATATTGTATGAGTTTTGTTATGATTCATGATTCTGTTTGGATGTTGAAATTATGATTTTTGGTGTAGCAACAAAATTTGAGTACTTTGTAGAGTTGATTTATGGTTCTGCTTGGAAGTTAAAAATTAACAGGCTAAGGGGCCAAGACATGTCATTTGTTTTTTTATAAATGGGTCAAGTCAGGCTAACAGTTAGACTCATATTAGGCTTGGGCCAAGTCAAATTGAAATTTTTTTACGTAAGCTTGGACTCTTCAAGACAAAACTTGGTCCAACCCACCCTACTTTCAGTCCTAGGTAAGATGATTGAAATTCCAAAAAGATAATATAAGTTTAGTGAGAGGGACCATGGTTTTGGTGTATAGGCACCATTGAAAAATCTTCCCACGCACTGTCTTTGTAGTGAAATAGATAGGTTTGTCTGTATATTGCTATACGTAGTCTGATAATCACTATTAATCACTGTATGGAAATAGATTATTTGCATATTTGCAGTTAATTATGTGACTTTTTTTCCACCATTTGCATGAGATGCAATTTTTTTGTATAAAAAATATTAATTAATCATATAATATGCGATTAGTTAAATAAAATTGTAGAGTTACACTACTGGACTTGCCACATACAATGGGCTTGGATAGGAGGTAAAAAATAAACACTATTACTAGGTGAAAAAAAAAAAACAAAAGAAAGAAAGGAGTTAATAAAAAAGAAAAAGAGAGTTTGGTTCTGCAATTAGACATTCAAACAGCATTGAAATGGCAATTAATCCAGTTAAGGTTCATTAATTTATAATTTTGATAAACAACAACAAATAGGGCGCACTTAGCCTAATAGATATGTACAATTCTCAGAGTTTGGGAGTTCGAGAGGTAACCCTATTAAGTTAAACCCCTAAAAAAACCTAAAAAGAGAGGATACTCGATATATGGACTCAATTAAATGTACGAGCATAGAGAAAGACAGAAATAATAAAAAAAGCCCATTAAACAGAAATTCAAATAGTCTAGCAGTTATGAACCAATAAACAGTACTAACACAGGATGGCAACTGTGATAAATGAGGAAAAACTAGAAAAACTACCAAATTATGTCAACCAATCACAAACAAACCGTTATATACTATTAACCGTAATGACATATTAGAAGCAATATGAAACTAAATAACCTCTATGGTCAAATTTAAAGCAAACAATTTTTTTAATAAAGTAATAATACCTTTTCTTCCTCCTCCTCCTCATCTGATGCATCATTAACTTGTGCCTCCTCTTCATAATGTTCCTCTTCTTAACCGCATAATCTGGCTTATACTTAAAAAATACTTGAGCATAGAAAAGTATTGTAACTTATTTTTTATCAAAATTATAAATAAAAAATACTTCAGCTTCATCATGAATGATATTTTTTAATAGAGAATAAATGCGATAATTCAATTGAAATTTTCCAGCATTAAAGGCTGAAGGTACACTTAACAAAAAATAAGAACACATGCATCCATTTTGCATACATTCTGACAAAAATCTGAGTAATGCAAGAGATTAATATTCACAATCATGAGATAAAGTTTCTGCACCATCTCAACATTAACAACACTTAATTCATGCTCAGGCAATTCGTGAATTCATCTTTTATAAAGTAGTTAAAATTCGACTCTGAACATGCATAAGAAAACTGAAATGGCCATATTTTGTACCACGATATTGAACCAATTCAATCTATGGTTCAAACATTACTTAAGAACTAAAATCATTCAAAGAACACAGATCATCTTATTCCTACTTTGTATTAACATCTGTCACAGTTGAATATCACTGAAACATTACGAAACGACGCCCATAGAAGAATTGTTGCTAAATGATAACTATCAAATAAACCTTGGTCATTTTAATTTCACCTACTCATTTGGTCGCACATACCATAAACTTCCTTAAATTTCATTTATCAATATCAAATTGAAATCCAAATTTCATCCATCAAATCCTCACAATACCATAAACTTCCTTGAATCTCAACCCACTAAAAAAAAAACTTTTCCATCCATCAGCAAAATTACATATATGATACTAGCAAGAAAGCTCAGAATTTAAGCCATACAAACAAAAGAAAGTGTAAACTCCAAAATCATCAGGGAGCATTCACCTGATCTCAATATCTTAAATGCATCATAGTTCCAAGCTTAATATTAAAAACCAGTTTTCATAAAATACCTTACAGTGTAAAGCTAGCAGAAAGAAATATCATGACATAAACGAAGGGAAATATAAGGTATCCACAAGCATATCAGCAAGTTTTCCATCTCCAATCCATGAAAAACTTGAACATTGTAGCATGCAAAACAAACTATACTAGGATACAATTGCTTACGGATGTTGTGCAATCAGGATTTGTGATAGTCTTCCGTGTATGTTTTAGGATCAAATGGTTTTGGGTCAACACCCATAATATTAGAAACTTTAATCATGTTCATCTGTCCCAAAAAAAAGTGAGGAGCTGAGCATTGAAATTCAACATTTCTTACAAGCAGAGGTGAAGCCAGGATTTTTTCTTTTCATGGGCGAAAAATCAAATATACAGAAGAAGGTATGCCGAAGTAAATTGGGTTAGGACTTTATTGTAGAGTAAATTTGGTGACCGTGCCATTGGGTTAGTATACAAAAGAAGGTACGCCGAAGTAAATTCATAATCTATGCTTTATGTAATATTAGTGTTAAGTTTCTTGTGAAATCTGTTATAGCAGAAAATAAATACAGGATTCATAATCTATGCTTTAGTGTAAAATTAGTGATCCAACACATAGTGATCCAACACCTCCCGAGGGAGGATGAACATGGAAATTATTCTGTCAGAAAGGAATAATATGAAGAGGTAACTGCTAGAAAACTCACATTCTCCTCTATGATCTTTAACAGCAAAAGCTTCAGTCTTTCCCTCACGAATACGAATCCCACCACAATATCCAGAAGCCACTTTAACACCAAGCCTGGATTTTCTGCTTCTTATCCAACTATAATTGTCAGTTAAAGTAAGATCACCTAAGGTTCCCACCCCTTCCTTTGGAAGAACCTGCAAATCTCCAGTTAGAAGTAGCTTTTTCCCTCACGCTCTAGCCAAGAAAGTTTTTCCCACACACAACAAAAACCTTTGCTTACCAAAATGCACATCATCATATAAAAGTTTGATTTAAATTAATACAGGAAACAAGGTATGCGTCATTTTCATAAATAAATAAAAATTCCTTCTGCTCCGGGCATAAAGAATACATACTTTTTGGAAGACCTTTTCTTTTTGTGAATATTAAAACAATAATATCACCTAAAAACTTCAAGCTATTAAATAACATTAATAATTTTATACATTATTTCTCTTACATACTCATTTCACGAGGGATATTCATTCTTCAATCACACCCATTTCACGAGAACTTTTTCTATACTTCCGATGTATATACATCACTTCCAAAAAAAATTCCAATAAGGAAAAAATGGGAGTCGTGCAGTATCACAAAAAAATCCCCATTTCACATAGCAGACAAAAGGAAAAAAACTTGAAACTTGAGCCACTCTGGGCATCAAATGTAATTACAGTTATTATAAAATTCACTATTCCATATCTTCGTCATCAATTTCCTCAATCTTCCTCAATTGCTCATGTGAAAGAGGATCAAATACCACAATTTCATCAAGTCGATTCAACAATTTTGGCCTAAAATGACTTCTTACCTGTTTAAGAAAATTATATACAAATATATTATTAGTCTGAACAGTCACATAAGCATTTATCATAGCATATTAATATAAGCCTTGAAAAGATACCTCCCGCATTACGCTATCCCGAGCAACTTGCATGGTACATTCTCCGGAAAGTCCACTTAGGAGGTGTTTAGCTCCGAGGTTTGAGGTCATAATAATGACAGTGTTTCTAAAGTCCACAGTATGGCCTTGTCCGTCAGTTAATATTCCATCATCTAAAACTTGGAGAAGAGGATTGAACACAGATGTATGTGCTTTTTCCACTTCATCAAAAAGTACCACACTATAAGGCCTTCGCCTTACAGCTTCGGTTAACTGACCACCTTCCCCATATCCAACATACCTGAAAATTTTAACACACGGAGTGAGATATAATGCTTACAATCAAAATAAATAACAATCAGTACAAGCTCACTTGCAATCCATTTACCCCGGAGGTGCTCCGATCAATCGTGAAACAGAGTGCTGCTCCATGTATTCGGACATGTCAATTCTCACCAACAGATTTTCATCGTCAAAGAGTTGTTCTGCAAGAGCTTTAGGAAGCTCAGTTTTACCAACACCAGTTGGACCCAAAAGCAGGAATGAACCAGTTGGTTGTTGAGGTCTTCCTAGACCGGCTCTTGATCTCAATACAGCCTTAGCAACAGCATTAACTGCTTGGTCTTGTCCTACAACTCTGTTGTGCAATCTGTCACCAAGTCCAATCAACCTTTCCTTTTCATTCTGGCCAAGCCTCGTCACTGGTAAACCAGTCCAGCGGCTCACAACCTCAGCTATTTGTTCTGGTCCAACAGTTTCTGTTATCAAGTTCTCCTCAGTGTTCCCTTCAAGCTGATGTATTGCAGTATCCACCTTTGGAATTTCTATATATCGAAAATATGCTGCTCCAGCTACATCGAGACGTACTACAGCCTCTTCTAAAGAAGAGAGGAGCTCTTCTCGCTTCAGCTTGAGCCTCCGAATCTCAGCAACACTTTCCTGTTCTTTTTTATACTTCTTCATCAAAGATTGGAGCTTATCTCTTAAGCCATGAAGTTTTTTATGCACCTGCACATAACAAAAAAAGTTTAGAACCACTGAAATAAGGAAACAAAAACAAAAAGACCATTTATAAAAAAAACTCAGCATTTGCACATATGCAGTGAAATCAATACTCACGTCCACAAGACGGGCTTTGCTAGCTTTGTCCTTCTCTTTCTCAAGGGCGTGAAGTTCAAATTCTAGCTGCATTATCTTTCTTTCAAGGTTGTCAATTTCCTTACGTTGACTCTCAAATTGAAATCTCACATTTGCACAGGCCACATCAACTAAATCAATTGCCTTGTCAGGAAGATGACGCCCTGAACAAGCAAATAAAATATAAGCACATGTTATATATATATAAGCACACCATGATAGCAGAACCATCATCTAGAGCATGCACTTTCAAAACAGAAATAACTCAAATCAAAAGGCGAAAACACCAGCATACAATAAAAGTGTACCAAATGCATACCAGTAATGTACCGACTGGAAAATTGAGCTGCTACAACTAGAGCACAGTCCTGAATTGGAACACCATGATAACCTTCATATCGCTCTTTCAGCCCACGAAGAATGCTAATGGTGTCATCAACACTGGGTTCAGCCACATAAACCTGTTGGAACCTTGTTTCAAATGCAGCATCCTTCTCCAAATATTTCCTATATTCCTCAAGAGTCGTGGCACCAATGCATCTAAGCTGGTCACGAGCAAGTATAGGTTTAAGTAAGTTAGCAGCATCCATTGATCCTCCGGTTCCACCAGCACCAAGAACCAGATGAATTTCATCAATGTAGAGAATAACTTTCCCTTCAGCCCCCTCTTTCAAAACTGCCTTCAACCGCTCTTCAAATTCTCCCCTATACTTTTTACCAGCAACCAATGCACCCATATCCAATTCAAAAAGCCTAACATCAGCAAGACTGTTTGGAACATCCCCTCTAACTATCCTTTGAGCCAAGCCTTCTACTACTGCAGTTTTACCAACTCCTGGTTCTCTTATGAGAACCGGGTTGCTTTTCTTCTTCTTCAATAAAATCATTACAACTTCTTTTATCTCTTCATCACATCCAATAACTGGATCAAGCTTCCCCGCTTGCTCCAGCAGGTCTCTTCCATAAGTCTTCAAAGCTTTGAGAGTTGGGTCACCAGAAACCATTATATCTAATTGGACGCAAAGCTTGTCAGAGCTCTGCTTTCAACACTTCAAATAGCACCCTAAATCTTGGTTATATTAAAATAACAGGTTGTTCTAATAACCTATGCTTACACAAAGTTAACAGAGTAAAAGCCATGCGTTATAAATCCTAAATCGTAATAAGACAAAAAAGTTGTGATTAATATTCAAAAATATGAAGTCTGTAATATATACCTGTGAAGAATGTTCTTTTTTTTATGATTTGGACTTTCTTTTCTGGTTGTTCCACTTCTCAAAACTGAATCAGCCAAGTCCAAATGATGATATACTAATAGTTTCTGCCCTTGCAGCTAAAGGATTGAATTGGGATTTGGGAGGCTCAGGCTTAAGCATAGAGTTCATTTATGTCTCTAGTAAAGAAGTCCATTCTTCAGCTTCAAATCTAAAAGACCTGCAAAAAGAGGGAAAACATGTATAAGAAATATATCATGGGATTATGGGTAAGAGACATAAACTGTGGAGGAGTCAATGAATTCAATTCACATAAATCTTACAAACAAAATTAAATGAAATCTCAAGACTATAAGGTCTAAGCATTTAAAATTAGACTAAATTATTGAAATTCTTCTAGCAGTCAAATCCAAATATACACACACACCAACCCATGAAGTCCACCACATCAGGATTCAAACCCTAAACCCGTAAGATATCACAGAGCAACATTTATTTTCTATTTTTTTAAGTCCATGTAAAGAGAAAATTACTCTAAACTTGTCAAAACTTGAACCTTGGACTCCAGTTATCCCAACCTCTTGTCATATAATCAAAGAGAAAAGGCTAGCATTAAATATCATTGGTCATTACAGATTTAAGCAAGTTGAGAATTCTCATTTGTCAACTTGCATTAGTTCACAACATTCGGTGTTCTACAATCTCTTATCTTTTGCATCCCTAGCAGGCAACTCAAGGGAAAATTCCAATTAATTTTCCAGATTCAGCCCCAATACCACAACCCATTTAAAAATTTACACAAACAAATGAAAGATAAGTATAATAACTCCAACCCATTTCAAAAAAATTCCTATTAAATTCGAAACAGGTGGAAAAATCAAAAAAAAAAAAAGAAACCCCAAAAAAAGAAAAAAAATCAAAGGAGAAAAGAAAATGGCGAATCACCCAAATTAACAGATGAAAAACTCCAATTAAATTGCCTCACCACAGAAACGCAGAATCAATCAGCACCAGCAGCAGAATAAAAAGGAGGAAAATAAAAAAGACTCAAGCATTAAAGGAATGATAAAAAACTGAAGATGGGATACCTTTTGGAGATTGCAAGAGGCACACGAAGAGAGAAAAGGGTTAAGGAAGCAAGAAATCGGAACGTGGTAAGTGAAGAGATGCGTAACAGCTGCGCAAAAGAAAAGAAGAATGTGTTTCTCTTTCTGTCTCTTCTTCGAAAATATTAAACACTCACAGGTATGTAATGGCGGCAACAAGGTCGACCGGAGACAACAGCCACGCACAGGTGTGAAACGCCGACAGCAAGATCGGAGCGATGGTCGCGATGGAGCGACGTGGACGCAGATCGGAGGTAGACGTTGAGACGTGAAATGGGAGCAAAATTTGGGTACCACTGTAGTTGGTACTTCCTTTCTTAAATTAGAAAATAATTAGGATATAGAAGGAAATAAGTATAAAGTAGGGGATTAAAATGGAAAACAAATTTCTTGTTTGAGTAAAAGTACAATGGTGGTATTTAAAAAATCTTCGTGAAATGGAAACTAATGCAAAATCATAGAAAAAATAGGCTTTGAGAAAAACTAAAACGTCCGCAATTTAAAAGTTCATAAATGGCATTAAATATAAAACATCTATAACGATAATAACTTATGCGACTTAATTGCATCATAAACTACTTGTGATATGGAAAAATTAGATCAAGAAATGCAAGAAATACGTCTATATCCTACAGATAGTGCAAGACGCTGTTTACACCCACCCACAGCCCCACCATATTGTATGATGCTACATACTCAGGCTTGCCGTCTAGGTGGAACAACACATACATATTAAAAGCCATGCACATAACAACTTAAAACAGTTCAAATATAAAAGCATGAAAGCAATGCATATAAACCATCCCCCATGGGGTATGGTGGAACCACTCGGTGGCTAATCCGAGGACACGAAAGAAAGCTTACCTGTACTTGTATGCCCCTTTGACTCGAACTCGGTATCACAAGGGTCCACACCACAAATAGAATCCAATGCACTCACATATATGGTTCAATGACCATCATAGTATCAATATATATATTCTAAAAATTCTAAACCAATCGGATATTATTTTCTTTTTCAATTCGAACCGGAGATCCTTTCTTATAAATATAAATATATATAGCCACAAAATATATATATATATATATATATATACACACACGCTTCTTGGGTACATAATATCTATGTATCTTTTCAAATCTCTTCAAATCAATGGATTCGGGCTTCGTACATATATAAATTTCATCAAATCAATGGCTTTGTACAATATATATATATATATATATATATATATATATATATTTTATAATCAATGGCTTTGTACATATATATATATATATATATATATATATATATATATATATATTCTCAAATCAATGGCTTCCTAGTACAGTAATTATGCTTTGCAAATTTTCTAAGGGACGATTCTTGGGTTCATATATATATATATATATATATACAACAAAACATCGTGGATCCAAAAAACATCATAAATTTCATCAAATATATATATATATATATATATATATATATATATATATATATACAACAAAACATCGTGGATCCAAAAAACATCATGACTGATTTCTTGTTCAAAAGGTGCAGAATTTTTGTTTTGAATTCACGTAAATCAATGAAATTAAAGTAACAAAACAATGGACCATTGTATAGAAGAAGTAGCTCACAGTTTCCGAAAATTTTCTTTAAATTAACATGGGTTCTGAATCAACAGTAGCATATAACAAGGATCACAACCAAAATTTATGGATTTACAAAAGGGATAGTTAAGTTTACCTTGGTTCCTCTTTAGAACCGAAAAATGAAAGCTTTAGAGGTTGAGAAAGCACACAAATCCTTCAACAATGGATTCTCCTTCAACAAGACTAGAGCTTTAATGGTTGGTTGATGTTTCAATGGAGGAGAGGAGGAGAAAAATGAAAACTTTGGAGGCTTTTCAAGAGAAAAACCAAGTCTCCAAGAAGACCACAATGACAGCCACAATCAGCGACGGCCGAGGTATTTTAAAAATTTAGGATTTTGAGCCAAAAGGGGGTATTTATAGCCCATTTGATTTTTAACACAATATATTAGCACAAAAAGCTACGCTTAGCCTTTTACTCCAAAACTTAAGATTATGAACCTACTCATTTTTTCTAAGATTTTTTGTATTTTTATTTTATTTTTCGCAGCACCTTTCCTGTACGCACTTTTACATAGCCAGTATCAGTTATGGCACCAGTTCTCATTATTTTGCCCCGAAACTCGTTTTACTAGTCCTACATAATTTTCTAGTAACATTCATATTTTATTATATTTTTTTCGGGATACTTCATCACTCTATTTTATTAATAAAAATAAATAATATCATAGAATTTTTTCATACAGATAGAGTGAACTTGCGTTATTCACCCTTCAAGTTAAATAAATTTTTGTGTAGGGAATTATATTAGAAAAATATAGTATAAAAAAATCATTAACGGACCTTAAATATAGGGAAATAATTATCTATGTATCTCATGAAACAGAGACATCTCATGTAAATAAATATAATGGAAAATTATGTGAACAATTTTTTGTGGCATACAACTCATTTAACATCCACTGCTTTCTACGTTGAAATTTCCAAATTATCTGAAATATTTATTTTAAATTTCGAATTTCATTAAAACTTCAATTTTGATTTTGAATTTTGAAATTTAAACTTTGTAGTGATGAGAAAATATTTGGACAATTATTGGTGGCAGACATCTCATTTATTATCTCATTACTTCCTACATGGGTAATTGTTAACCATATCAATGCTGCATTATAAAAAACTATTTTGTTAAAAAATAATCAATAAAAAATGAAAATACTTTGTAAAAAAACACAAATATTTTACATTAAGTAAATATAAAATAAAACCAAAATTTGTAAATAAATAAAATGGAAAACAAAGTGAACAATTTTTTGTGGCAGACAACTCATTTAATATTTCATTACTTTTTACATTGGAATTTCCAAATTAATAACAACTCATTGCTTTGTGAAATTTTTATTTTAAATTCCGAATTTTATTTAATTTTGAATTTTAAACTTTGTCATGGTGAGAAAATATTTGGATAATTATTGGTGGCAAACAATACATTTATTATCTCATTACTTTCTACATGAGTAATTGTTAATAATAACTCAACTCTGCAAAATTTCATATTTATGTTTAAATTTGAATTTATTGCTGTGTAATTGTAGGAAAACTTTTGGAAATTTTTTATTATTGGACAACTCATTTAATGTCTCACAACTTTTCTTTTATTGTATATTATGAGTAAAAAAGACCTATACTTTTCTTTTATGGTATATCTCACTATTTTTTAATGGATACTTATTAGCTCTATTAATGCTGCATTAAAAATACATGTATGACCAATTTAAAAAATATACATGTATTTTTTTAAAAAATATTTACATAAACATTTTAAATATACATGTATAACCAATTAAAAATATATAAAAAAAATCATAAATTAAAATAAAAAAATTATATAAAAAATATGTATAATTAATAATAAAAAAATTAAATTTTAAAGTTAAATAAAAAAATGACGTGTGACATTCTGTAAAAGATTTTATTAAAATTTAAGAAATATAAAAATGAAAAAAATTATTTAGTACATAAAAAAGAAATTAAACCTTCATTTTTTTTATTGCAAGAGTGTAATTAACAGAAATACTTGCAAAAAATAATTATTTATATAAAATACTGAAAGTTAGAAGTAGAAAATTGGGCTCGGCCCGGAGGGCCGGCTCGCCAATATATTTTTACAATTCAATTTAAATTTTATACTTCTTTTTTACAATTAAATTACTAAATCTGATTTCAAATTTTAGAAATACAAATTTATGAAATTTCAAAGACTAACGACACTAATCCTTGAAAAAAAAAATTATATAAAATGCTGATAGTTAGAGGTGGGAAACTGGGCTCGGCCCGCAGGGCCAACTCGCCAATATATATTTATAATTCAATTGAAATTTTATCCTTCTTCTTTTATAATTAAATTACTAAATCTGATTTCAAATTTTGGAAATATAAATTTGTGAAATCCCAAAGACTAACGACACTAATCCTTGCAAAAAAAATTATTTATATAAAATGCTGACAGTTAGAGGTGGAAAACTGGGCTCGGCCCGGAGGGCCAGCCCTCCAATATATTTTTATAACTCAATTTAAATTTTATACTTCTTTTTTTATAATTAAATTACTAAATTCGATTTCAAATTTTGGAAATACAAATTTGTGAAATTCCAAAGAGTAACGACACTAATCCTTGCAAAAAAAATTATTTATATAAAATGCTGATAGGTAGAGGTGGAAAACTGCGCTCGGTCCGCAGGGCCGACTCGCCAATATATATTTATAATTCAAGGGGAAGGATATTGTAACAACCAAGTTGTGTTACTACCATGTTACTACCAATCAATCTCACCGTTAGATCGCTTATGTTGATCCAACGGTTATATTTATTTCCATCTTTGTATGGTTATGATTCCCCAAATTTAATATTTTATATTTATTTCCACCTTTGTATGGTTATGATTTCCCATATTTCATGGTCTGCCCATAAAAGTTGTAGAATTAACGGTTGATTTCTGCCCATATATTCTCAACCATTGATTTCTGCTAATTAACGGTTATTATTTATTGGGAATTACAATTTTAATTAATTATAGAATTAAAAAAAAACTCCAAAACCACACTACGCTTAAGATGGGTAGAGAAAGACGGAAGAAAAAAAAAACATGAAACAAAAGAGAAGAACAGTAAAAGAGATAAAGAGATGCAGCTCCTAATGAAAAATCAAACAAATTCCATATCCCGGTTCAGTCCTCGGCTCCATCCCCGGAAGTTACTGCTCCCTTCCTTTGTACCAATCTTGAGCTGTATCGGTCCCTCTCCCACTAGGAGAGCTTCAGCTCCTCCACCACCAATTAATTATATTAGCTCTAGAAAGACCTGGAGGAGCTGAAGCTCTCCTAGTGGGAGAGGGACCGATAGAGCTCAAGATTGGTACAAAGGGAGGGAGCAGTAACTTCCGGGGATGGAGCCGAGGACTGAACCGGGATATGTAATTTGTTTGATTTTTCATTAGGATCTGCAACTCTTGATCTCTTTTACTGTTCTTCTCTTTTGTTTCATGTTTTTTGTTTTTCCTCGGTCTTTCTCTACCCATCTTAAACGTAGTGAGGTTTTGGAGTTTTTTGTTTTACTTCTTTGACAGAAAAATGGTTATTTTTTTTTATCGTTTCGCAGTTTATGCCACGAATGCAGAGACTAACTCAAAAGTTTTTTGCAATTTTCAAATGCTACATGATAATAGGACCTTAAAACGTGTTTGTTTTCTTATTTTAGTCGTTTTTCTGGAATAAATCTTTGGTGCTACTGTTGCACTAAAGATTCAATACATACCACCAATAAAATTATTACAAGTTCTCTTTTCTCTGTCAAATTTTTTTCTTTCATAATGTGTAATATTCCTATTGGTGGTATGCACTGAATCTTGGTGTAGTACCAAAGATTTATTCCTTTTGGTGAGCTACATTTGGCTTCAATAATAATATTGAAAACTTGCAGCAAATGCTGCTAGGCACGCGTACTAAGGTCGAGCGGTTCTTCATCAACAACAAACAGTGAGATTCCGTCTATTAAGGCTTTTTATCCGAACATGCCCTTAGTTTTTCTTTTTTCTTTTTCCTTAAAGTTATAATAAAAAAAGTTTTTTTTTACCCTTTATTTGAATGAGAAAGAAAATCATCGTTGGAATAACATATATATATATATATATATATATATATATATATATATATATATATATATTTATATTTCCATTTGGGTGGTTGGATCTTACCCGTGAAACAAAAAATGGAAATTTTATATTAAAAAAATGTAATTAACGTGAAAAGAAGGTGGTGATAATAAAAGGGAGATTTTCACTTTTCAGCAACAAAAACAAATTGAAGATAAAATGTTGTCGGTTAACTGGCTTATTGAGAATATGTAATAATTATTATGCAATGTTTTTTGTGCAACGATTCTTGGTCAACACTACACAACATAACCCCACTGGTACACACTAACTAATAAGTAATAACCCAATGACAGACATGCATTAGTTATTCCAAAACCCCATAAGACAATGAAGACAACGCCACTTCTTTTCCTAGAATAATTTGACGAACACAACTTGTAATTGTATTTAAAATTAAACGTTGTATTGTATACAACTACTAAGGTTGTATTGTATATATTTTACAATCATTAAATAAATTGTAAATTTGTAGTATTGACCTTTTCTTATGTGCAGACCAAAGATGTTGTTATACGAATCAACAGCTAAGAAAGAGGTGCATGGTTTATACGAAATTTCAATTGTTGTACATGTACAAAAGCTGATTCTTCGTAAGTTAATTAAAGAACATGTTTATCAAGCTTGAAAAACTTATTTTCTGTAATTACGGCTCAGCAAATGAGTTAGACATTTTTTTTTTCAAAAAATAAAAATAAAAATAAAAAACGATATATTTTTCAAGCCTGCTATAAATTGGATTACAAGATTTCAGCAACAAAAGAAGGTAAATGGAAATATCAATTTATTAAAATTTTAAAATTGAAATTGAAATAAAGATATCCATTTATTAAAATAAAGAAAAAAAAAAACTACAATTGAAGTTTTATTAATCTGTGATCCACTATTGCTTTTCTTGCAACATATCCATTTTTATCTATTATTACAAAAAAAAAAAAAAAAAAAAATCCCACTCCAATCAAGTATGCTACTCGCTAGCCTACTTAATTACACTAAAGTAGTATATGAACACCCACCACGCGGTCCACATCAGAGAAGGGAAACGTAAAGATTCCAAAATCGGCACCCGTTTGGCTTGGTGGTTATTAACAATTTTCAGGTTGGCGTGTGAGTGTTGAGGCACACTCTATTTGATAACCGTTTGAAACCTTGAGCACACAGAGAGAGAGAGGCTTGTTTAATTATAAAAAAAGGGTTTTATAAGAGTTATGTTGTAGGAAAAATGATTGTGTTATGTTATAGAGAATCATTTTGCGTGCCGGAGTTTTTTGTTTTTTTTTTTGCTGCGGGCCCCACAAAATGTTGTGTGTGTAGGAAAGTTTCTGTAGTCATGGTAAATGATATATGATAAATCCATAAACAAATCATAAAAAAAAAAAAAAGGCAAAAGAAAAATCAAAGGAATATGTATACAGTACAATAAAATAATAATAGCAGAAGAACATCAAATAAGGAAGGACATGCAAAATAAAAATTGTAATAATTAGTGTTGTCTAGCTATCATTATCCATAACAGCAACATAAAACCAATTCTGATTCTCTTGTCTTAACCTAGTTTTTTCCTTTCCTATAAATTCTTCTCCCCCCACAAGCCAACCATCTTCACCAATTCCATTATACCTATAAGTAAATCAAACCAAACTCACGGTTTCTAAAGTATTTGCTGAAATGGAGATAATTTGCTCTAAAGTAAATCAAACAATTGAAGTGAAAATGGGCGAAGGATGGAATGCAGTGGCATTCTACAAAAAAGTTTTCATGGCCAAAGAGTGTCGCGGTTCTTATTTTCCTACTGATGATGGCGACCTTCTCTCGGTGGAGATAAGCATCGGCACAGTATTCTACTGTATCAAAGAAGTTCCTCAACCGTGAGTTTTTCTTTTTCTTTTTTTTTTTTACCGCTTTTCTTTCTGTTCCTCAACGGTGAGTTTTTCTTCTTTTTCTTTACCGCTTTTCTTTCTTTTGGATTATTTTTTACCAGTAATCGTATTTATTTGATTTTGTCAATACAGGGAGTTTAGAGGTTCTGTTGCAGTTAAGACTAATAACGTGGAAGAGGTGATGATAAAAGCCGGTGCAGCTGGAGCCACTGAAGGCCTAATTATCCAAGGTGATTGTTACATAAAGGATCCCTTTGGAATTCAGTGGGTGATACTGAAGGGAGAAGAAGCTGGGGTTAATGGAGCTGTCTTAGCCTTGGAGCGACAACAAGGAGGAGCTGAAGTTTTATTAGTTGAAGGAGCACGAACTGGAGTTACAACTTTGAGGCTTCATGCAAAGGGAGCAGGAGGAGCTGGGGATGGAGCAGGAGCTTCCAAAAACTGAACCTGGGGATTGGCCCGGTTACTGTTTTTTCTTAATAGCCCGAACTTTAAGTTCCTCTTAATTTCTTGATGTTAGCCCGAACTTTTTTAAGTTCCTCTTTCTTAATGTTATTTTCCCTTAACCCTAACTTTATTTTACAAGTGTTGCTTCTATCACTACTGTTATACATATTTCATAAACATAGATATATGAATATATTGTGTATTATGTATTTTAGTTGGGCTTTTGCTGTTTGGGTTTGTTTTGCACTGGGTCAGTTCTGAAAGGCTGAGGCCCATTTGTGCAACACAAGTAAAATGATGTCGTTTTACTTGTGATGGCAAAATGTGGCCCTTAACCTCAGTATGCGCAGTGCGAGATATTTTTGTTGCTCTCTCTCTGTGGAACTCTCTCGAACAAAAGCTCTGCTAGGGTTCATTCATCCATGAGAAATGAGTGATACACTGAGATTCGATCTATGGTGATTCGGAGAAACTTGTTCATCTCAACAAGACGGTGCTATTGATCGGTGTAGTTTTTTGATCTACGGTCAAAGTTTGGAGGCTCATCCTTGTGAGGAAGATCTGTTGAGCTGGTGTGGTTTTAGCTCAAAGATCTTTGAAAAAGGAACTACGTTTCCTTGGTATCTCAAAACAAACTACTTACACAATATGTACTTTTTTAGTCATTATTGTGGGCACAATCCCATTGGGCAACTAATAAGAAATCAAAGTCAGTCATCAAACGGGAAGTGATCAAATAATTTAATCTTTCCCGTTAACTATCTCAACTCAACTTTTGACTGAATTCTTCTTACCATAATAAACATTAAATTACCCTAAAATTATTTAAAGCAAGTCCTAATTAAAGCCAAATAATATATTTTCACCCCGTATTAATTATAAAAGTTAAGGAAAACTTTCAACTTTAACTCCCTATATTTGCATGCCACCTAAAAATAATAATATCATTCCTTCTTAAGCTTATCCTCCAATACAACAGTCCATTTGTGCCAAAATGATTTAAGTCATGACCGTGACAATCTGACAACCCCTTTTTTTTTTAAATGAAACTAGAGATGCATGACTTTTTTTTTTTTGGGTAAACAGATGCATGACTTCCTTACTAAAATATTTTTTAACTTTAATTCTCAATATATTTAAAATTTTCTTATAATTTTGATTTTTTTTTTACATATTAAAGAGGTTTATTTGAAAAAAATTACTTTGTAACATACATAAAAAATTAAACTAAGACATTTGAAGTTGAGAACAATCGACTTTCCAATATTACTTCGCAAAATAATATTGAGATTTTAATTTTAAAACATCAACATTTTCCATTTCAAAAAATAAAAGGGCATTTTTAAAAATTATTAAAAATTAAAGTTTGAAAAAAAAAAACAAAAGGAGTCAACAAGCGGAGGGTAAAAGAAAACAAGAAAAACAAATACCCATTCATGTCGTGAAGATGTTCAATTAATTTGTATATCTTTAATAAATTAATCGTCTCATGTTAAAAAAATGATATGATCATGTTGAAAAAATTACAACCACACAAAGATTAATCAACGATTATGATTTTGTAACTACCGATTTTAATATATTTCTTTCTTCTTTTATCACCTATGATTCACCTAGTTATAATTTCTGTGGATTCTCTTGACTTGTTGTATCCCTGCCATGCTGTATTCTAATTTTTATCACATGCATTTCATGGAAACACTTTTTCGTATGAAATTGTAGTCCTCGGTTCCTATGCTAGGATTTACTCTGGTGAATGTTATTTGCTTTTATGTGTATTTTTCTTCCATGCTGCATGCCTGCAATTTTTGTTGGAAATTCTTAATTAATAACATTCTAATAGTTCATGAGCTCTCAAGCATGCAACTACTAAGGTTGTACATATTTTACAATCATTACATACATTGTAAATTTGTTGTATTGGCCTTTTCTTATGTGCAAACCAAGGATGGTGTTATACGAATCAATAGCTAAGAAAGTGGTACATGGTTTATACGAAATTTTAACTGTTGTACACAAAAGCTGATTCATCTTAGAAGGTAATTAAAGAACATGTTTATCAAGCTTGAAAATCTTATTTTTTGTAATTACGGCTCAGCAATTGATCAGTTAGACGTTTTTTTTTTTTTTATAAAAAGAAAAACTTAAACGATATAATCATTTTTAAAACATAATAAGTATTATTCTAAGAGATTTATGTATTACTTAGCCATTTAGGCAAAAGGTTAGAGACCTTAATCTTTTGGAGGAGAGGATGATAGCGAAAAATGGCTCTGGTTATTTGCAGAAGTCAACTAATCAGAATATACTAACACGTTTGTTACACACACAGAAAAAGCATTGGATGCATGTATGTAAATATATAAAATCACACACACAAATATTTATATGTATCTACCATCAAGCGCACTAACCATTTAAAAAAAAAAAGGAAGTTGTTGTCAAAATGGAATTATTACAATATATATAATTTACATTTTAATAAAGTTAATTTTAATAGTATTAACTATTAATTTTAAAAGGACTTATGTTAAGAAATTAATTTATGATTAAGAATGATATTAATTTGTTGGGGTTTGTGTGATTTCTTCCCATGTGATATGGGTTTGGATATGATTGAATGAAAATGTCAAAAAGACTTATGGAATGAAAAGTCTTCTGCCTCAATACAAACCTTTTGTGCAATCTCCATTGAGCATTTTGCCCTCGGATAAAACAGAACTACCACATTAATTTATTTTATAGAATTATCAAGTTATTTTAGTAAATAAAATGCAACATTATTATAAATGAAAATGTATGTTATTTATGTGAATGTATTTTATAAAATCTTGAACCGTTATTTATCCTTAACGGTTGTTAGTACTATATTTTACTGTTTAAAGCACGTATTTATTTTCATCTTTTAGAGTTGGAGTCAAATTTATTCAAGATATTATACAGTTCATAAGTTGTGAACACATTTAGTGATTGCTGTGTGGAGATCATAATTAATAGGTGAAATCACAAATGATTAATAATTTCTTACGGTAAAAAAAAACTCAATTATCAAACTAATCTCTCTTTTCTATTGTCATAAATAAAATCTTTTTTATTTCATGAGTAATATACCCAAAAGCTTAAAATTTTAGTATGAACTTACTTTAGTGAGAAACTAGTGCAGTACTCGTGCGATGCACGGAGGAAAAAGATCAAAAAATTTGTCGGTGTCTGTCGTCTCAGATGCACCGACACGCTTATTTTTAAAAAATTTGCGTGTCGGACACGTGTCCGACACGGACACGCTCCGACACGCGTCCGACACGCAGTCAACATCTGGGGACACGCGGTCAACTCTCCGACACGTTCCGACACGCGGTCAATATTTGGGGACACGCAGTCAACATTTGGGGACACGCTCGGACACGTTCGGACACGTTTTTTTTTTTTTTTTTATTTTTTTAATCTTAATTTTATTTTTTTAACTAAATATAAAAGAAATAATTTATAAATTTATTTTTTTTGTTATGAAATTTGACATTAAAAATTAACAAAGTACGCAAAATTATTTATACTTATATTTATGTTATGAAATTTAAATATTTGATTGGTTATATGACTTATTATGGACTCTTATATGTATTAAATAAAAATTATATTATATATATTAAAAAATTTATTTAATATCAAAACGTGTCCCAACGTGTCGAAATATGACATTTTTTAGAATTAACGTGTCGGCGTGTCGTGTCGTGTCGTGTCCCGTGTCCCGTGTCCGTGTCCGTGCATCATAGTCTGTCGTTTGGTTAATCGTTAAAAGAAAAAAACCGTGTCAGTGTTTTATGCAAATAAAATATAATTATATACTCTATAATTGATTATTTTCATATACAACAATGCATACAACATCAAAAATGATGAGAATATGAGATGCAGATTGTCCTACCAAAGAGAAATCATCAAAAAATGAGGAAAAGTTCTTGCACTCAATACTATCCAGAACAATTATTACCAGTCGTGGACGCGCTCAATCAATAATAAGGTATCTTCATATACAGCAATCCATATAATAGCAACAGTGATGAGATGCATATTGTCTTACCAAAAGAAACGATCAAAAAATGAGTCAAAGTTCTTGTGCTCGATACTATCCAGCACATTGAACAGCACCCTACAAAGGTAAAAAAAAATAAATGAAAAACAACAAATATGCTGCAAAAAAAAAAACAACCGTTAATAGATTAGAAAATAAACTTTCTTCTCTATATTAGTCTTCAATACACTTCATTGATTCAACAATACTACAAAATAAAATCAATTAAAACACATGAAGAAAAAAATTTAAATTTTTCGCTTAACATGAAGGATATAATCAGACTAAATAAAAAAGAAAAATCAGAAAACATATCAACACCCTTGTATAATAATAAAAAAATTGTATGATTTTTTTTTAATTGAGTGTCTATCAGTAGTAATCATTGGAGAGATAAGTTAAGCACATACCAAGCATATGCTTTACGACAATTCTGCTTTACTCTATCATAGTGTAAGCATCAACCAAGAAATGCTGGAACAGTTTTCTTGAGTGATGGAGAACATGAGACTCCTCTGATCTTTTCTGAAGTCTAAATGAAAAGAATTCCATCATGCTGATAGTTTGTCTTGCCCTTTGTTGGTTTAAACTTTATTGAAGAGTCTTTTGGTGAAGGGATGTGTCCTTAGGAATTTGTTAGTGGACATTAATGAGTTTAGAGTTTCTATGAAGTAGTCATTATTATGTTTAGATTTCCTAAGTTGGTCATTAGTTTTCTTAATCATTTGCTAATGCTTTTAAATAGCACCATGTAAACCATTGTAAAGTGGCTTGGCATATACAATAATAGAAAGAGGTATATTCAGAGACTTGTTTTGTGTGCTTGAGTGTTTGTGAGAAACACCATTAGAGGACCTGTGAATTACAAATTGGTATCAGAGCTTGAGCCAATGGAAAATATGAGTAATAGTCTGCCAGTGCCCCGCCTGACAAAGGTGAACTATGAAAACTGGAGTATCCAAATGAAGGCCCTTCTACGAGCTTATGACAGTTGGGGGTTGGTGCAAAATGGGTTCGTAGAACCTGATACAACGGAAGGATATTCAGCAAATCAACTCAAGCAATTGAGTGTGTTGAGATCAAAGGATGCAGCGGCACTATTTATGATGTTTCAAGCCGTTGAAGGAAGCGGTGGTCTTGAAAAGATTGGAGGTGCGACGACGGCAAAGGAAGCTTGGGATATATTGGAGACGACTTATAAAGGCGCGGACCGTGTGAAGCAGGTCCGACTTCAAACTCTAAGAGGAGAGTTGGAGGGGATGAAGATGAAGGAAACCGAAGGAGTGTCGGACTTCATCACCCGGGTTCAAACCGTGGTGAACCAGTTGAAACGAAATGGAGAGGTGTTGACCGACTCCAGAGTCGTTGAAAAAATTCTGAGGTCATTGACAGACGACTTCGAGAACGTGGTATGTGCAATTGAGGAATCTAAGGACTTAGCTACGCTCTCTGTTGAAGAGCTAGCAGGTTCTCTTGAGGCGCATGAACAACGCAAGAAAAAGAAGAAAGAAGAGACACTGGAGCAAGCACTTCAGTCAAAAGCAAATATCAAGGATGAAAAGGCACTCTACTCTCAGAATGTCCGAGGTAGAGGTCGTGGACGAGGTGGACGTGGAAATGGCCGAGGAGGTCGTGGCCGAGGTCAGGAAGTGAAACATGAAGAAAGAGCTGAGACGAGTCAGCAAAATTGGAGAGGTAGAGGACGTGGTCGAGGTGGAAGAGGCCGATGGACAAACCAATCAAACGTGGAATGTTACAAATGTGGGAAGTATGGAAATTATTCAAGAGATTGCAACTCGGACAAGTGTTATAACTGTGGCCGAGTTGGGCATTTCGCTAAGGATTGTCGTGATGAAAGAAGAGTTGACGAGGCTTCAAACCTCACTGCAGAAGGAGAAATAAAAGATGGAGTTCTGATGTTAGCACATGGTGAAACTAGCTCGAAGATTGAGTCGGAGTGGTACCTAGATACTGGTGCCAGTAATCACATGTGTGGTTACAAACTTTTGTTCAAGGAGTTGAGAACGGTGGAAGCTGGACATGTCTCTTTTGGAGACGCGTCCAAAATTGATGTAAAAGGCCGAGGTACGATCTGTTTCTTGCAAAAGGATGGACGAATTGGTACAATTCGGGACGTGTATTACGTGCCTGAGCTCAAAAGCAATATTCTGAGTATTGGACAATTGATGGAGAAAGGCTACTCGGTTCTAATGACAGACCGAGTTCTGTTGTTGAAAGACAAACAAGGGCGTCTGATAGCCCGAGTTCAGATGGAGAAAAATAGAATGTACAAGCTGAGTCTGAGGAGTATGGAGGTCGGTTGTCTGCAAGCCGAGGTGGAGGATAAAATGTCGCTGTGGCATCGACGGTTTGGACACCTTCATTATGGTGGTCTGACCGAGGTGATGAAGAAGAACATGGTGGTGGGACTGCCAAAGATTAACTCTGAAAGAAATTTTTGTGAGGACTGCGTATTGGGAAAACATGCGAGGAGCCCATTCCAAAGGATGGCGAGATACCGAGCTAGGCAGCCTCTGGAATTAATTCATACCGACCTGTGTGGACCCATTACTCCCGGGTCATTCAGTGGTAAGAAGTATTTTGTAACGTTTATTGATGATTTTAGTCGAAAGACTTGGGTGTATTTTTTGAAGGAAAAATCCGAGGTGCTAGAGGCATTTAGGAGCTTTAAAGTGATGATAGAAAATGGTACTGGAAGGTACATCAAGTCCGTCCGTTCAGACCGAGGTGGGGAGTACGTGTCAACAGCTTTCAAGAAGTACTGTGAAGAACATGGGATAAGGCGGTTCCTGACCGCACCGTACTCGCCCCAGCAGAATGGAGTAGCTGAAAGAAAGAACCGGACTATCCTGGATATGGTCCGATCTATGTTAAAGACGAAAAACATGCCAAAAGAGTTCTGGGGAGAAGCTGTACAATGTGCAGTGTATGTGCAGAACAGATGTGCACATTCAATTTTGAATGACAAGACTCCGCAAGAAGCATGGAGCGGATTGAAGCCCTCAGTGGGTCACTTTAGAGTCTTTGGGAGTGTTGCTTATGCACACATACCGGATCAGTTGAGGACAAAACTAGATGATAAGAGTAAGAAGTTTGTGTTTATTGGTTATGATGAGAAGACGAAGGGATACAAGTTGTTGGATCCCGTTAGTAAAAAGGTGCTGGTTAGCCGAGATGTGATAGTAAATGAAGAAGATGCTTGGGACTGGAACAGTCCATCAGGGGACAATGTGGAACCCGGAAATAGATCAATTGAGGTCAAACAACCTTCGACCCATATCCCTGCAAATCCTGAAGTTTCTGATGGTGAAGAAGAGTTGAGACAACCAAGGATGAGGAGTCTACAAGATTTGTATGATTCCACCAGTGAAGCACACCTGGTATGTTTGTTAGCAGACTCTGAGGAAGTGAGTTTTGAAGAAGCAATTCGAAATGTGAAGTGGCAATTAGCCATGGAGGAAGAAATTAAAGCAATAGAAAAGAACAAGACGTGGGAGTTAGCCGAGCTACCCAAAGGAAGTCGACCCATTGGTGTGAAATGGGTGTATAAAAAGAAAATGAATGCTAAGGGGGAGATCGAAAGATATAAAGCCCGGCTGGTGGCGAAAGGGTATAGGCAGAAGGCCGACATTGACTATGACGAGGTGTTCGCACCCGTAGTAAGAATGGAGACTATCAGGCTGTTAATTTCTCAAGCAGCCCAGTTCGGATGGCCGATCTATCAGATGGATGTGAAGTCGGCATTCTTAAATGGAGTACTCGAAGAGGAGGTGTATCTGGAACAACCTCCGGGATTCATGAAAGCAGGACAAGAAAGAAAAGTGTTGAGACTGAAGAAAGCTTTGTATGGGTTGAAGCAGGCCCCAAGAGCCTGGAACACAAGAATTGACAATTACTTCAAGAAAGATGGACTTGAACAATGTCCGTATGAACATGCACTCTATGTGAAGAAAAAGGGAAGTAAAATTCTACTTGTTGCTCTATATGTTGATGATCTGATTTTCTTGGGTAATGATGAAGGGATGATTCAAGATTTCAAGAATAAAATGACGAAGGAGTTCGAGATGACGGATCTCGGTCTGATGAAATATTTTCTTGGTTTGGAGGTCAGACAAGACAAATCTGGGATTTTCGTTTCTCAGGAAGCTTATGCAAAAGGAATTTTAGAGAAGTTTAAAATGAGTAATTGCAACCCGGTTTCAACCCCTATGGAACCCGGTGTTAAACTTTCAAGATATGATGGAGGTGAAAAGGTAGATCCGAGTGTTTATCGGAGTCTGGTTGGAAGTCTGAGGTACTTGACGTGTACGAGACCGGATCTGTGTCTGAGTGTTGGAATAATAAGCCGATTTATGGAAGAGCCGAGCTATACTCATTGGAAGGCGGCAAAGAGAATTTTAAGATATGTTCAAGGAACAATCTCACAAGGACTTCATTACTCGAAGTCGGATAAGTACAAACTGACAGGATATTCGGATAGTGATTGGTGCGGAGATGTTGATGACAGGAAGAGCACGGCTGGCTATGTATTTTTCATGGGAAACACGGCATTCACGTGGGTGTCAAAGAAGGAACCTATTGTGACTTTATCTACATGCGAAGCCGAGTACGTTGCTGCTTCCTGGTGTGTTTGTCATGCAATTTGGTTGAGAAATTTATTGAGCAAGTTGGAGCAAGAGCAAGTCGGTTCAACTGAAATCCGAGTTGACAACAAATCTGCGATCGAGTTAGCAAAGAACCCGGTCAACCATGAAAGAAGTAAGCATATTGATGTCAGGTTCCATTTCATCCGAGATCAAGTCAAAGAAGGAAAGGTGGAGCTCACTCATGTTGCAAGCCGAGATCAAGTTGGAGATATTTTCACAAAGCCCCTGCCGACGTTGTTGTTTGAAAATTGCAAGAAGAAGATGGGAATGAAGGACGGTAGAGATATTAAAGTTTAAGGGGGAGTTTTGTTGGTTTAAACTTTATTGAAGAGTCTTTTGGTGAAGGGATGTGTCCTTAGGAATTTGTTAGTGGACATTAATGAGTTTAGAGTTTCTATGAAGTAGTCATTATTATGTTTAGATTTCCTAAGTTGGTCATTAGTTTTCTTAATCATTTGCTAATGCTTTTAAATAGCACCATGTAAACCATTGTAAAGTGGCTTGGCATATACAATAATAGAAAGAGGTATATTCAGAGACTTGTTTTGTGTGCTTGAGTGTTTGTGAGAAACACCATTAGAGGACCTGTGATTTACACCCTTGTTTTAATACAGGTTATTGAAGAACACTGGACATCATCACCGTTGAATAAGGCAAATATAGTTTGTCTTGCCCTTGTTTTAATACAGGTTATTGAGTCAAACTTTTGACACTTATTGAAGCAAGGCAAATATAGAAGAAAAAAATCCCATAAAAAAGACATACTGTGAAATCTCACAGTTGAATAAGGATCCAGTCATGGAACACATTTAATTTTCACAGAAGCCATAGAGATGTTTCTCTTCTGCATACCAAATGAAAGTTTCTGCAAAAAGAATTTGGGTTAGCTAAGAAAACTTTTACAGTATAGGATCTTGGCTCTAAAACACTCATTCTTGTTGAATACTGGTAACCACGAAATTCAGTTTTCCACATATCTAAAGACAATCAAACACGAATATACGCACGGGAGATAAAATTTAAGGAACATCAAGGAGAAGATTATTCAAAACACATCCATCAAAAGGAGAATCTAAGGAGAGCCAGAGCAATCAAACGAAAACTTGACAACCCAAGGAGAATCAATAGTACATGCTATAAAGTGCAAAACAATCTCATAAATGTGATTATACAGTTTGTAAAAAAGTGAGCAAGAAAGCATGAGAAGAAGAAACCTCGAAAAACTTGTGGAGACGTGAATGAGAAGCTTCACCATCCTTGAGGATTTTAGAGTGACAGACATGCAATCGATATCCAAACAGAAAAATAGATGAGTAAAAGAAGAAGATATGCAAGACAGAACCAATTTGCAAAAGCAACAAATAAAAATGTGCACCACCACACATCCTCTGAATACAGGAGCCAAATATTTAATTTGATGCGTTTTTTTTTTTGGTAACCTAATTTGATGCGTTTTTTAATTGTTTGTAATTATTACAAATTACAAATAACCATAATAATACATTTTCCAATAAATATTATTAATATACTCAACAATTCCCATTCACAAATAGAAAGTATTGGATATTTATAACAATGTTAAACTCTTTTCCCACCCATATCATGTTTAAAATTTGAATTAAAAAAAAAACAATGGGATATTAATACAAATGTCTGCTAGTAATTAATGATGAATCCTTTCCCACCTAATGAAGCTTAAATTTTGAATTTAAAAATTTACTAATGGATGAAAAACATTTTCCAAGGCAGAATATAGTGGAATTTAGTTGCTTTGAAAAAGTGAGCTGACATAAAAGCTGCACCATTTTTCACCAAAATGAGTTAATATGCTTTTAATTAAAATTAATTTAAAATGAATTTATTTTAATGGAAAAAGTTTCTATAACAGAAAAAAATTTAAAATGAAGCAGTGTGAACACAAACCTGAGATTGCATGATAAGAGGACACGTCAGCAAAGTTTCCAACAAATGATTTTGCTTTAGAATATGGGTTTTATAAGAGTTATGTTGTAGGAAAAGTGATTGTGTAATGTTATAGAGATTCGTTTTGCGTGCCAGAATTTTTATTTTTAATTTTGCTGCGGGCCCCACAAAATGTTGTGAGTGTAGGAAAGTTTTTGTGGTCATGTTAAATGATAAATGATAAACCCTTAAAATATATATAGATATTTGATTTTTTTGTGGTACGTGTTAATTGATTTAAGTGGGTTAAGGCAAACCTAAAAGTGTAATTAAAAGAGAAGAATAAGTAAAACTAATAATAGGAAAAGAATGAACTGAAAAAGAAGGAAGGGGTTAAAGGATCAAAGTTGGCGTGCCTTGCCTTAATCAGCTTTGATGATAGAGAGTATAATCCAAAAGAAAAAAAAAAAAAAAAAACTTTGATGATAGAGAGAGACGAAAATTAATGTTTTCAGGATTTGATGTCGGGCTGAATAAGAATAAAAATAAAATACTTTCACCAAAAAAAATAAAAAATACAAAGATGGAGATATTGGTAATCGTACGATCGAGGGGAGAAGGTCTTATATGTGTAAGATATTGGTAATCTTTTGAAGAAGAGGAAAACGAGGACACTGTTCATATACACCACAGTTGCTGTTGTTGGTTGCTATGTAGAGTAAGCACATCAAATTAGGCAAAGTAAAAGCTGCCTCCCTTGCGTGCCATACACCCAGAAATTTTTTTTGCGCATTTAGTAGGTGGGGTTCGAGCGCAGCGCCCCCGAATTTTTTTTTGTAAAAAAAGTTTAAATTAATACTTGAACCCGCTCATAATCTAGTCGCTTCCATAACAAAGAATGAAGAAATCATGGGAATGGGTACGTGACAAGGGAGGAAGAATAAGTTTTCTCTCTAATTAATTTGCATTGCTACATTTGTTTTAATCATCTTCATACGTTGCTACGTTGCTAACTGATGTAAGAATAAATATCATTTTTGGTCAATAACAAAAAATTCGGTCCACACTTTAGTCCATTATAAAAAAAATAGTCACCTGGTCCTTATGAAATTTAAAGTGGACCAATTTTAATCTTTTTGAGGAACTAACGTAGGTCTTTTTTGAATTTGTGAGCGACCATGATTTTAACAAAATTGATCCACTTTGAATTTTTTAAGGACCTTCTCGAGACTAATTTTTGGTAAGGGATTAAAGTGAGAACCATAATTTTTATTAGAAACTTAAAATGATGTGTACTCCTAATATAAATATTGAACAAATAGATAAATAAGAACCTACGTGCTACAAAAAAAATTGAAACCCAAAACTTATGTCCGCACTTGCGGACATAAGCGTGCACCTGCGTCCGCCAGTGATGCCACATATACTACCGTATACACAAATAATATGCATTGCACAAATTCCTTCCTCTTATATAATTATAGAACTTGTGATTTAACATTTTTTTTTTGGTACAGAAAAGGGGCAAAGCCCCAACAAAAAGCAAAACAGAAACAGAACCAAAAAAGAACAAAATAAAAAGCAGAAAATAAAAACACAAAGAAGCAACACAAAGGTCTTAGTCAGGATTCCACACAGATGGTTGGCCATCAGGGGTCTGGACATCTTTCTCCAACAGATTTTGCAGCTCAGACGGTTGATTCAAAAGAAGGTAGACACCAAGGTGCTTGGAAAGAGCATCCTTTGCTAGCCAATCAGCACAGCTATTAGCTTCTCTGTTTGTGAAAGAAAGAGCAGTCATCCAATTTCTTTCCATAAAAGCTCGAATCCTAACTACCAGGGGCAGTTGTCGAGCATCTTTCCCATTAGAGGAAAGCAAGTTGATTGCTTGAGAGGAGTCACTCTCAACAATCACTTTAGGAGTACCTAGCTGCCAAGCTAGATCGAGACCATGGAGAATAGCCCACAGCTCAGCATGAAGAGGAGAGCAAGAACCAAGGAAAGATTGAAAGCCACCAACCCAAACACCATCCTTGTTTCTCAAGAGACCTCCACAAGCTGCTCTCTTAGAAGAAACGGCTCCATCAACATTTAATTTAAGCCAATTCACCTCTGGCCGAATCCAATGAGTGGGAGTCCTGATGCTAAAGGATCTGGAGGTTGGGCTGAGCACCTGTTTAGCATTAGACAAAACCACCCAATTTCTTTGAATCTCACCAGTCACATTATCAGGCCTCTTGAAATCTTGTTCATGGCAATCTTTATTTCTCCACATCCAAATATACCAACAAGATATAAAGAAATAATCTCTCCAATTAGGCTGTCTCACATCAGAAAATAATAAGCAATTATCAAGCCAGATGTGCAAAGTATGTTCAGTAAAGAACAAAGGAGGCTGGATTTAACATTGATTATTAATTCTTATATGTGTAAGATTAGGGTACAACTTTTAATTTGTTTATATATATATATATGGGTTTATCATCTATTATTTAACATGACCACAAAAAATTTCCTACACACACAACATTTTGTGGGGCCCGCAGCAAAAAAAAAAAAAAACTTCGGCATGCAAAACGAGTTCCTATAACGTAACACAATCATTTTTTCTACAAGATAACTCTTATAAAATCATATATATATATATATATATATATATATATATATATATGAGGAAGGTTATACTTACAACATTTTTTTTTACAACCTCTTACAACCATATCTTATCACCGTTGATTTCCGTCAATTAACGGTTATCATTTATTGTGAATTAATAATTAATTAATGAGTTTAATTTGTAAAAATGATAACCGTTGATTAGCGTAAATCAACGGTGATAAGATATGATTGTAAGAGGTTGTAAAAAAAAGGTTGTAACTATAACCTGCCTATATATATATATATAGGCAAAATGATTTGTAATGTGACTGTATATAAGCGTTGGTGCAGTCACCTAAAAACTACGTCGTTTTGGGTGGGATAAAGGAAGTTCGCATTTAAAATTAATTGTAGAAAATAAAAATATTATATTTATTTCCAACTTTGTATGGTTATGATTCCCCATATTTAATGTTTTACATTTATTTCCACCTTTGTATGGTTATTATTCCCCATATTTAATGTTTTTACATTATAAAATGACGTAGTTTTATATGACTGCACCAATCCTTAGGTGCAGTCACTTTACATCCGCTAAACCCATATATATATATATATGCAAAAGGTTATATTTACAAAAAATTTATTTATAAACTCTTACAAATTATACTAAGTTTGACAGGACATACTTCAGACAAGAGTGTATGATCAGTCATACTTAGTAAGGGTGTGCAAAATAATCAAAAAATTGAATCGAACCGCCCTTAAATAATCGGTTTTTAAAAATCAGTTCATGAACCGAAACAGTTTTTAGAATTAGTTTACGAACCGAATCGATTTGAACCGAATCGAACCGTTTTCAAACCCAACCAAATTGATTTTTATAACTTTAGTTTTCAAATTTTTAATTTTTGTTTCTTTTCAAAATAGGGTCGACCCGAGCTGGATCCGAACCGAACCGTTTCCAACCAAACCGAATCACTTCCGAACCGAACCAGATTTGAACCGAACCGAACCATTTAAACTAATTCGGTTCGATTTTTCAAAAAAAAAATAATCGGTTTGTTTCGACCCATGCACATCTATAATACTTAGCGTAATTTGTAAAAAAAAAATTGTAAACGGATCGAGATCATTCCCACATATATATATATATATATATATATATATATATATGTATGTAGGGTTTAATGTTTCTATAGTAAATGTAGATAAGTTATCTACATTCATTCCCAAAACGACGTCGCTTTGGGTTGAAAAATTAAAAAATTAAAATGAAAAAGATTATTATAACTCTGAAATAAATTATAATTATAAAAATACCTTAATTTTCGTCTAAAATCGACGTCATCTTGGGCTTAATGTAGATAATTGATCTACATTGACAGTAGAAAAAGTGAACCCATATATATATATATATGGAAAAAATATTTCTACAGCCACTTTAGATAAAGTAATCTACAGCTACCCCAAAAACTATGTCGTTTTGATTAATGAATGGTGTTTTTGTAATTGTAGGTGAATTAATGAATGTTGTTTCAGTAAAATGCATATGATAAAAAATAAACAAAATTACGGAAACATTCCTATTAATTCACCTAAAGTTACATAAATACCCTTCATTAATCAAAACGACGAAGCTTTTGGTATAGCTGTAGATAACCTTATCTAAAGTGGCTGTAGAAATGTTTACCCTATATATATATATATATATATATATATATATATATATATATATATATATATATATATATATATATATATATATATATATATATATGAGGTAGGATCCTTTGACACCAGTGTCAAATTTGACAACTCATATGTGACACTATTGATCTTTTTTGATCTAATAGCTCTCATGTGAGGTGTCAAAGGATCTTACCTCTATATGTATATATAGTGTTGAACTAAGAGCTACAACGGGATTAAAAATTTCATCTATAGAACTAAAAGCTATGCTTTTCTCATGCGATTCCTCACCTGATGTTATGTATGTTGAGTATGTGTATGGTCAAGGACTTTGGTTGAGAAAAACTTGTGCAATGACTTCTATGAACAAAATAAAAAATGCAATCCTTTGTTTTTTGACGTTATACATAGATTAATAATGTAAAAACGGTTTATAATAATCTTGCATTTTGTTTTCTAAAATAACTTCTCACTCAACCAAATCAAATTTGATCTTTTTCCTATCACAATTCTGATTTTTTTTAATTGAGTAACGTTAACTAGAAAAAAAATATTGAAAGAAAAAAAGTATTATCATTAAAAAAATTCACTAAATTGTGATTATCCATTTCAAGCAACACTAAAAGTGACAGAAAAAAAAAACAGTGAATTTGAATCCTCAGTCAACATTAGGGTGAAACTGGACCGAGCCAGCTTATAGAGATCTATAGCTCGGCATATATCAGGTCAAATCTGACCTAATATATTTTATATAATAGGCCGAGCTTGGGCCATAAAAAAAGTCTGTTTTAATAAAAAGGCCATAGGCTCATTTTCAAAAGATCGGGCCTATAAGCCTACAGGCCGGCCTATATTGTATTATTTATTTTAAATAAAATAAATTAGAGTAAGTATGCCTTGCAGAAAAAACAAAACATTTAAATCTAATCAATTGCAATTATTTATAACTTAATTATATTCGATTATATTTTAATAGAAATCTTACTTTATTTCTTATTATGAGGAACCAACATCTCAACATGTTAGATTATGTATATGACTATATTAAAAGATTTTTGGGAGGGGTTATACTTATTACAAGCATCATGATGTGTTTGTTGGATTCATGTAGCTATTTTAATTTACATAGTATGGATTTGCTTGTTGGATCTGATGAAATATGTTATTTAGTTTGAGCATTTTGTTTTTGAAAATGACTTAAATGCATATTGTATAAGTTTTGTTATGATTCACGATTCTGTTTGGACGTTAAAATTATGATTTTTGGTGTAGCAACAGAATTTGAGTACTTTGTAAAGTTGATTTATGGTTCTGCTTGGAAGTTATAAATTAACAGGCTAACGTACCAAACCAGGCCATTTATTTTTTTTATACACGGGTCAAGTTAGGCTAACAGTGAGACTCTTACGAGGCTTGGGTCAGGCCAAATTGAAATTTTTTTACGTAGACTTTGACTTTTCAGGACAAAATTTGACTCAACCCAACCTACTTTCATCCCAGATAAGATGATTGAAATTCCAAAAAGATAATATAAACTTATCCGTTCTTTTCTGACTCAAAGCTCACACTCGAGATCACATATAGTGGTACAGGCCCAGCCATGCTCCTTGTAATATGTAGGGGATAAATAGGAATTTTAGTAAAAAAAAAAAAAAAAAATAGGGGTAAAATGGGGATTTTACGTGGGAGGGACCATGGTTTTGGTGTATAGGCACCATTGAAAAATTTTCCCACGCACTCTCTCTGTAGTGAAATAGATAGGTTTGTCTATATATTGCTATACGTAATCTGATAATCACTATTAATCAGTGTATGGAAATAGATTATTTGCATATTTGCAGTTAATTTTGTGACTTTTTTTCCACCATTTGCATGAGATGCAATTTTTTTGTATAAAAAATATTAATTAATCATATAATATGCGATTAGTTAAATAAAATTGTAGAGTTACACTACTGGACTTGCCACATACAATGGGCTTGGATAGGAGGTAAAAAATAAACACTATTACTAGGTGGAAAAAAAAAACAAAAGAAAGAAAGGAGTTAATAAAAAAGAAAAAGAGAGTTTGGTTCTGCAATTAGACATTCAAACAGCATTGAAATGGCAATTAATCCAGTTATGGTTCATTAATTTATAATTTTGATAAACAACAACAAATAGGACGCACTTAGCCCAATAGATATGTACAATTCTCAGAGTTTGGGAGTTCGAGAGGTAACCCTATTAAATTAAACCCCTAAAAAACCTAAAAAGAGAGGATACTCGATATATGGACTCAATTAAATGTACGAGCATAGAGAAAGACAGAAATAATGAAAAAAAACCCATTAAACAGAAATTCAAATAGTCTAGCAGTTATGAACCAATAAACAATACTAACACAGGATGGCAACAGTGATAAATGAGGAAAAAATAGAAAAAACGACCAAATTATGTCAACCAATCACAAACAAACCGTTATATACTATTAACAATAATGACATATTAGAAGCAATATGAAACTAAATAACCTCTATGGTCAAATTTAAAGCAAACAATTTTTTTAATAAAGTAATAATACCTTTTCTTTCTCCTCCTCCTCATCTGATGCATCATTAACTTGTGCCTCCTCTTCATAATGTTCCTCTCCTTAGCCGCATAATCTGGCTTATACTTAAAAAATACTTGAGCATAGAAAAGTATTGTAACTTATTTTTTATCAAAATTATAAATAAAAAATACTTCAGCTTCATCATGAATGATATTTTTTAATAGAGAATAAATGCGATAATTCAATTGAAATTTTCCAGCATTAAAGGCTGAAGGTACAGTTAACAAAAAATAAGAACACATGCATCCATTTTGCATACATTTTGACATAAATCTGAGTAATGCAAGAGATTAATATTCACAATCATGAGATAAAGTTTCTGCACCATCTCAACATTAACAACACTTAATTCATGCTCAGGAAATTCGTGAATTCATCTTTTATAAAGCAGTTAAAATTGGACTCTGAACATGCATAAGAAAACTGAAATGGCCATATTCTGTACCACAATATTGAACCAATTCAATCTATGGTTCAAACATTACTTAAGAACTAAAATCATTCACAGAACACAGATCATCTTATTCCTACTTTGTATTAACATCTGTCACAGTTGAATATCACTTAAACATTACGAAACGACGCCTACAGAAGACTTGTTGCTAAATGCTAACTATCAAATAAACCTTGGTCATTTTAATTTCACCTACTCATTTGGTCGCACATACCATAAACTTCCTTAAATTTCATTTATCAATATCAAATTGAAATCCAAATTTCATCCATCAAATCCTCACAATACCATAAACTTCCTTGAATCTCAACCCACTAAAAAAAAAAACCTTTTCCATCCATCCATCAGCAAAATTACATATGATACTAGCAATAAAGCTCAGAATTTAAGACATACAAACAAAAGAAAGTGTAAACTCCAAAATCATCAGGGAGCATTCACCTGATCTCAATATCTTAAATGCATCATAGTTCCAAGCTTAATATTATAAACCAGTTTTCATAAAATACCTTAAAGTGTAAAGCTAGCAGAAAGGAATATCAGGACATAAACGAAGGGAAATACAAGGTATCCACAAGCATATCCGCAAGTTTTCCATCTCCTATCCATGACAAACTTGAACATTGTAGCATGCAAAACAAACTATACTAGGATACAATTGCTTACAGATGTTGTGCCATCAGGATTTGTGATAGTCCTCCAGCGCACAATATTGTTCTCCAAGCGTATGCGTTTCTTAGCTCCACTTTCATCAATCACAAAGGTATCCTCTTCCGCGTATGTTTTAGGATCATACGCGGAGTGAGATATGATGCTTACAACATGTACTTATAGTGGTACATAGATGTCTCCCGTGAGGGTGAAGTATATTGATATAGGGGTGTCCATAATAACCATGGTAGAGACCAAGGCACTAGTGGAGCTTCCCATGTATGTGCTCAAGGGGGAGTGTGTGTGACTGACAACATATGAGAGAAATGGGCAAGAAGAAGATGATCCTCTCTCCAAGTGTGAGAGGGGTATTTAGAGAGGAGAGTCCTCTCTTTCATGGGGGCTTGAGCTAGTCAGTCCATGAGCTGTCTCATCAAGCTGCCCACTGTCAGTGTACAGAGGCAGCAGTGCAGGATGGGGAATGACCCAGTGGTGAGCCTCTATGGCTGGCCATGGGTGCCCTCTAGAAGGTTCTAGACTGTGGGCTTTGAGAGGTTGGACCCATCTGGTGGGCCTAATGTAAGTTGTATCCAGAACACAACCAAAATAAATAACAATCAGTACAAGCTCACTTGCAATCCATTTACCCTGGAGGTGCTCCAATCAATTGTGAAATAGAGTGCTGCTCCATGTATTCGGACATGTCAATTCTCACCAACAGATTTTCATCGCCAAAGAGTTGTTCTGCAAGAGCTTTAGCAAGCTCAGTTTTACCAACACCAGTTGGACCCAAAAGCAGGAATGAACCAGTTGGTTGTTGAGGTCTACCTAGACCGGCTCTTGATCTCAATACAGCCTTAGCAACATCATTAACTGCTTGGTCTTGTCCTATAACTCTGTTGTGTAATCTGTCACCAAGTCCAATCAACCTTTCCTTTTCATTCTGGCCAAGCCTCGTCACCGGTAAACCAATCCAACGGCTCACAACCTCAGCTATTTGTTCTGGTCCAACAGTTTCTGTTATCAAGTTCTCCTCAGTGTTCCCTTCAAGCTGATGTATTGCAGTATCCACCTTTGGAATTTCTATATATCGAAAATATGCTGCTCCAGCTACATCGAGACGTACTACAACCTCTTCTAAAGAAGAGAGGAGCTCTTCTCGCTTCAGCTTGAGCCTCCGAATCTCAGCAACACTTTCCTGTTTTTTCTTATACTTCTTCATCAAAGATTGGAGCTTATCTCTTAAGCCATGAAGTTTTTTATGCACCTGCAGATAACAAAAAAAGTTTAGAACCACTGAAATAAGGAAACAAAAACAAAAAGACCATTTATAAAAAAACTCAGCATTTGCACATATGCAGTGAAATCAATACTCACGTCCACAAGACGGGCTTTGCTAGCTTTGTCCTTCTCTTTCTCAAGGGCGTGAAGTTCAAATTCTAGCTGCATTATCTTTCTTTCAAGGTTGTCAATTTCCTTATGTTGACTCTCAAATTGAAATCTCACATTTGCACAGGCCACATCAACTAAATCAATTTTGCCTTGTCAGGAAGATGACGCCCTGAACAAGCAAATAAAATATAAGCACATGTTTCTCCAATATATATATATATATATATATATAAGCACACCATGATAGCAGAACCATCATCTAGAACATGCACTTTCAAAACAGAAATAACTCAAATCAAAAGGCGAAAACACCAGCACACACTAAAAGTGTACCAAATGCATACCAATAATGTACCGACTGGAAAATTGAGCTGCTACAACTAGAGCACAGTCCTGAATTGGAACACCATGATAACCTTCATATCGCTCTTTCAGCCCACGAAGAATGCTAATGGTGTCATCAACACTGGGTTCAGCCACATAAACCTGTTGGAACCTTGTTTCAAATGCAGCATCCTTCTCCAAATATTTCCTATATTCCTCAAGAGTCGTGGCACCAATGCATCTAAGCTGGTCACGAGCAAGCATAGGTTTAAGTAAGTTAGCAGCATCCATTGATCCTCCAGTTCCACCAGCACCAAGAACCAGATGAATTTCATCAATGTAGAGAATAACTTTCCCTTCAGCCCCCTCTTTCAAAACTGCCTTCAACCGCTCTTCAGATTCTCCCCTATACTTTGTACCAGCAACCAATGCACCCATATCCAATTCAAAAAGCCTAACATCAGCAAGACTGTTTGGAACATCCCCTCTAACTATCCTTTGAGCCAAGCCTTCTACTACTGCAGTTTTACCAATTCCTGGTTCTCTTATGAGAACCGGGTTGCTTTTCTTCTTCTTCAATAAAATCATTACAACTTCTTTTATCTCTTCATCACATCCAATAACTGGATCAAGCTTCCCCGCTTGCTCCAGCAGGTCTCTTCCATAAGTCTTCAAAACTTTGAAAGTTGGGTCACCAGAAACCATTATATCTAATTGGACGCAAAGCTTGTCAGAGCTCTATTTTCAACACTTCAAATAGCACCCTAAATCTTGGTTATACTAAAATAAGAGCGTACATTTCTCCATTAGTGCGGAGGAACTTTGATGATGGAAGATTATTTCTCAGAGTCTTTACCCTCTGCTGAGGGCTGCCCTGTGATGAATTATTGATTTGGGCCGTTGATGTATTAATGAAAGGCCCACCTCCTGAACGGCCCAAATAGGTTCCCCCGGGTCCATTTCCCCCTCTCCACTCCGTCATCGTCTTCCCCAACTCCATCTCCCTTTCCTCCACCTTTTGTGCCAACATCATAGTCTGACTCAAATCCACAGGGGAATGGAGTCTTACCTCCGCTCGTATTTCCTTTCTCAAGCCCGTTAGGAAAGCGGCTTGCATCATATCGTCTCGTGCATTCCTCAACGGTGCTAACAATATCTCAAACTTCTCCCTGTACTCCGCTACTGTTCCTTCTTGCCTCAAACCCATCAACGCTTCATAAGGGTTTCCAGTGGAAGACACATGGAACCTCTGTAAAATGGCGTTTCTGAATCTCTCCCAATTCGTCTCCGGATTACGTGGCTCCCACCACTGGAACCAACTTAACGCTCTTCCTTCTAAACAAATGGATCCTGTTTCGACTTGCTCTTCAGCAGGGATATGGTTGATGCAAAAGTATCTTTCCGCTCGAAAAATCCATCCATATGGATCTTCCCCATTGAAGTAAGGCACCTCCACCCTTTTCATCCTTCCTTCGTCCCTCACTGCACGTTGAGCCTCCTCGTCCCCCCCCCCCCATTCTGACCGCCTACACCTTGATTTCCAGCAGCTGCCAGCTCTTGAAGGGTGCGCATCATAACCGTCAGATTAGCTTCAATACGATGAATTCCCTCCTCCGTTCCCGCAACTCTTGCTTCCAACGCCTCCATTCGATGATCCATGTTTCTCGTAGACACCATCCACTCTTGTCCCAGGTAAAATGCTTTGATACAAATTAATGGCACCCTTTTTATATATTACTCAGAGATCTGAGTTTGCAAATATTTAATGGTTAAGAAACTGAAATATTGACAAACATTAACTACTGGAAGAAATCCATAGAAAACTTGGGAAGCAATTCCCTTACAACATAACCAGAAATAATAACAAGACTCCTACTACAATACTATGACTCTATCAGTGGAATCCACAAGAACTCCAAACCATTATTTGCATATTCCCACTGCTCATACTCCTCTCACTGACTCCAGAATATTCTTCTCACACTCATCCTATTCCCAAAACGGTTACCCATTCCTTACCACACTGAACCCCACGTCCAGGTGCTTCCCTCACTCACCACTTTTCTCAATACCCTTTTCTCCCTCTAACCGTCTCCCTTTATCACAACTCCCTCCCCCACATGACTCTCCCCATTCACTGCATTCCACGTGGCCTTGGGTATAACCGAATATTGCTTCACGTTACTTTCCTGCTTGGTTTGTTGATCTTTCCCCTCACTTGGACTTTTGCTTGGGCTTTTGCCATCAGATTGGGCCATATTACTGACCCCTTTCATTTGAGCCTTAACTCCCCTGCGCCGATAATACTTATTGTAAATAGAGGCCCATCACATCAACACTGGGTTCAGCCACATAAACCTGTTGGAACCTTGTTTCAAATGCAGCATCCTTCTCCAAATATTTCCTATATTCCTCAAGAGTCGTGGCACCAATGCATCTAAGCTGGTCACTAGCAAGCATAGGTTTAAGTAAGTTAGCAGCATCCATTGATCCTCCAGTTCCACCAGCACCAAGAACCAGATGAATTTCATCAATGTAGAGAATAACTTTCCCTTCAGCCCCCTCTTTCAAAACTGCCTTCAACCGCTCTTCAGATTCTCCCCTATACTTTGTACCAGCAACCAATGCACCCATATCCAATTCAAAAAGCCTAACATCAGCAAGACTGTTTGGAACATCCCCTCTAACTATCCTTTGAGCCAAGCCTTCTACTACTGCAGTTTTACCAATTCCTGGTTCTCTTATGAGAACCGGGTTGCTTTTCTTCTTCTTCAATAAAATCATTACAACTTCTTTTATCTCTTCATCACATCCAATAACTGGATCAAGCTTCCCCGCTTGCTCCAGCAGGTCTCTTCCATAAGTCTTCAAAGCTTTGAAAGTTGGGTCACCAGAAACCATTATATCTAATTGGACGCAAAGCTTGTCAGAGCTCTGTTTTCAACACTTCAAATAGCACCCTAAATCTTGGTTATATTAAAATAAGAGCGTACATTTCTCCATTAGTGCGGAGGAACTTTGATGATGGAAGATTATTTCTCAGAGTCTTTACCCTCTGCTTTCCTTGTATCGTCTATGACAGGAATCTGATACAACTTTTATGGGCAGACCATGAAGGAGAGAAATTCTGAGAGAACTTTTTTCTGAAACTCACCAATTCCATTTATATAACTGAACCATGTCACTAGTTACGGAGTTTCAAATAACTCCCTGTAACTTCTTATTAATGCGAAACGTCAAAACGTCAATTACTATTAATGTGAAACGTCAATTATCATTAATGCAAAACGTTACCATAATGTAAAACGTCAAAACGTAAATTACCATTAATACGAAATGTCAATTACTATAATGCAAAACGTTAAAACGTCAATTACCATTAATGCGAAATGTCAATTACCATAATACAAAACGTTAAAACGTCAATTACCATTAATGCAAAACGTCAATTACCATAAAACCACTTTTATTATTAATTAAACCAATTGACACACATTACATATGAGATACAAATAGTTTTACAAGATCGACCACCGGCAGTAAAAGAGCACAAGGGCTGGCGCAACGATGGTGGGTGACAGACAGCGCTGAGACGACGCGCGAACAGGATGTATGGCAGATGGTCGCGATGGAGCGACGTGGACGCAGACGACAATCTACTGCGATGGAGAGGTGAGGCTTGATCGGAAGAGCGGAGAGGGTAAAAGAGCGGGAAAGTGTGGTAGACGTTTTGAGACGTGAAAAGGAAACTACTTGTGAAATGTAAGAATTGGATCAAGATCAATTAATCTAACGGTAATTAATTGATTTGTAAACTATTTACTTTGTCAATATATCTATGGGATAGGATATTATGACAACCAAATAATGTTATTACCATATCTTAACCGTTGATTTTCGTCAATCAACGGTTATCATTTATTGCGAATTAATATTAATTAATGAGTTTGATTTGAAAAATGATAACCATTGATTGGCGGAAGCCAACGGTTAAGATGTGGTAGTAATATTATTAGTAACATTATTTGGTTGTCACAATATTCTATCCTATTTCCATTTTTTAATAAATTATTATAAATAAAAAAAACCAATGTTGGTATTGTGCATAGATTACAGCACAAAGGTAACGCACGAATGAATTGAAGAGTGAAACACTCAAATAAAATGGACCAAAACACCATTTAATAACCCTAGCTCAAGCACCATGCTCTATTAATCCACTTACCAGATAACAAAAAAGAAAAAGTAAAAAAAATAAAAATGAAATTAGAAGAAGAAGAAAAATGAAACCATACCTCAATCAAGAAACGAGGGTTATTGGGAAAGGGACAAAAATAATCCTAGCACATGTAGTCGGTGGGAGGTACCGGATCACTAGTTCACCTAATGTGTCATTGATTGAATAGCATACCTGATAATTATACGTAGATCTATAATTTATATTAAAAATTTATAAATATACTCGAATAGGTGGAAAAAATAATATAAATTCTATATAATTTAATATAAAAATAATAAATTATACATTATTATCCAATAAAGGATCAAACAAATATTATTGTGATATTGGTATTTCAGGTTCAGTAAACGACATATCTAACTATAAGTCAAATCAAAATTTCCTGCATGGTGCATAATTGAGATAATATTAGTATTGTAGGTACATAACTTAATGTAAGTCAATAAGAAATAAATCACTTAAATATGTTAATTATATTTTTAATTTTTTTTGAGAACTTTTTTTATGAGATTTTTTAAAAAAAAATCCTAGTCGGGTCACCAGTTTTCACCAAGGCCGAGTCGCACTGGGTTTAGTACTTGGCCGATCCAATGTGATAATTGGATCGGTCAGACGATCGATTCACCGGATTTCGGGTCGACCCGGCCAGTTTGGTCCGATTTTTATATTATTGGCATATGGGCTTAATTAAAAAGGGGCTGGAAATTGGAGTTATAGGACTGGCTCGCGGGTTGGGACTTCCGTCGCCGCTGCCACTGCTTACCGCAGATCCACCGCCGTTGATCCCTCTCAAAGTTGAGTTGCCCTCACTCTTCCCTTCTCTAAGAGCTTCGATTAAGGGCACGATTAATATAAACCGAACCTGAAGAGCTGCGAGCAATTCAGAAACAAGGTGAAAACTAGGACAACTTAGAAAGTACAATGAGAGAGAGAGAGAGAGAAGGGAAGAGAGAGGGGGTGCACAGCTCAGACATGGATTAACAGCGGCGGCGGTGATGGAAGAGTGCGGCGGATCAGCAACGGTGAGGGAGAGTGAGTGAGTGAGTGTAGCAGAAGAAACAGCAACAGCAAGAGTCGCATTTTGTGTGAGGGAATGGAATGAACAATGGTTAATGGAAGTGAGGGAGTGAGTGAGTAAATAAGTGTTTATCTCTCTCTCTCTCTCTCTGTGTGTGTTTGTGAGTGACCACTTACCCCTGAGCAGAGAGGAGAGCAGAGTGAGTGATTGAAGAAAGCGTCAAAGGCCAGGCCAAAACCATGTGATACTCGATATATGGACTCAATTAAATGTACGAGCATAGAGAAAGACAGAAATAATGAAAAAAATCCATTAAACAGAAATTCAAATAGTCTAGCAGTTATGAACCAATAAACAATACTAACACAGGATGGCAACAGTGATAAATGAGGAAAAAATAGAAAAACGACCAAATTATGTCAACCAATCACAAACAAACCGTTATATACTATTAACAATAATGACATATTAGAAGCAATATGAAACTAAATAACCTCTATGGTCAAATTTAAAGCAAACATTTTTTTTAATAAAGTAATGATACCTCTTCTTCCTCCTCCTCCTCATCTGATGCATCGTTAACTTGTGCCTCCTCTTCATAATGTTCCTCTTCTTCCTTACTGCATAATCTGGCTCAGTATCTTCCATTTTTCTTAATAACCTTCCTTGGGATTGGAGCATTCCCTATAAGCATTTACACACAGTTCATTGAATGGTAAGCAATCAAAAACTCATAAAGAAAACATACAGAAATATCAGAATTCACCTTCCCATGTTTGAGGAAAAGATGCGCTTGATCATGCTGTGCATCTTGCACTGACATGTCAAGAACTTCATTCCCAATTAATAACTGCAAGCTGCCATCAGACCACCTCACAAAGTGAGCATTGCTTTCATACAGAAACAACAGAAAAGTATTGTAACTTATTTTTTATCAAAATTATAAATAAAAAATACTTCAGCTTCATCATGAATGATATTTTTTAATAGAGAATAAATGCGATAATTCAATTGAAATTTTCTAGCATTAAAGGCTGAAGGTACAGTTAACAAAAAATAAGAACACATGCATCCATTTTGCATACATTCTGACAAAAATCTGAGTAATGCAAGAGATTAATATTCACAATGATGAGATAAAGTTTCTGCACCATCTCAACATTAACAACACTTAATTCACGCTCAGGCAATTCGTGAATTCATCTTTTATAAAGTAGTTAAAATTCGACTCTGAACATGCATAAGAAAACTGAAATGGCCATATTCTGTACCACAATATTGAACCAATTCAATCTATGGTTCAAACATTACTTAAGAACTAAAATCATTCACAGAACACAGATCATCTTATTCCTACTTTGTATTAACATCTGTCACAGTTGAATATCACTGAAACATTACGAAACGACGCCTATAGAAGACTTGTTGCTAAATGATAACTATCAAATAAACCTTGGTCATTTTAATTTCACCTACTCATTTGGTCGCACATACCATAAACTTCCTTAAATTTCATTTATCAATATCAAATTGAAATCCAAATTTCATCCATCAAATCCTCACAATACCATAAACTTCCTTGAATCTCAACCCACTAAAAAAAAACTTTTCCATCCATCAGCAAAATTACATATATGATACTAGCAAGAAAGCTCAGAATTTAAGCCATACAAACAAAAGAAAGTGTAAACTCCAAAATCATCAGGGAGCATTCACCTGATCTCAATATCTTAAATGCATCATAGTTCCAAGCTTAATATTAAAAACCAGTTTTCATAAAATACCTTAAAGTGTAAAGCTAGCAGAAAGGAATATCATGACATAAACGAAGGGAAATATAAGGTATCCACAAGCATATTAGCAAGTTTTCCATCTCCTATCCATGAAAAACTTGAACATTGTAGCATGCAAAACAAACTATACTAGGATACAATTGCTTACAGATGTTGTGCCATCAGGATTTGTGATAGTCTTCCGCGTATGTTTTAGGATAAAATGGTTTTGGGTCAACACCCATAATATTAGAAACTTTGATCATGTTCATCTGTCCCAAAAACAAGTGAGGAGCTGAGCATTGAAATTCAACATTTCTTACAAGCAGTGGTGAAGCCAGGATTTTTTCTTTTACTGGGCGAAAAATCAAATAAACAGAAGAAGGTATGCCGAATTAAATTGGGTTAGGACTTTATTGTAGAGTAAATTTGGTGACCGTGCCATTGGGTTAGTATACAAAAGAAGGTACGCCGAAGTAAATTCATAATCTATGCTTTATGTAATATTAGTGTGAAATTTCTTGTGAAATCTGTTATACCAGAAAATAAATACAAGATTCATAATCTATGCTTTAGTGTAATATTAGTAATCCAACACATAGTGATCCAACACCTCCCGAGGGAGGATGAACATGGAAATTATTCTGTCAGAAAGGAATAATATGAAGAGGTAACTGCTAGAAAACTCACATTCTCCTCTATGATCTTTAACAGCAAAAGCTTCAGTCTTTCCCTCACGAATACGAATCCCATCACAATATCCAGAAGCCACTTTAACACCAAGCCTGAATTTTCTGCTTCTTATCCAGCTATAATTGTCAGTTAAAGTAAGATCACCTAAGGTTCCCACCCCTTCCTTTGGAAGAACCTGCAAATCTCCAATTAGAAGTAGCTTTTTCCCTCACGCTCTAGCCAAGAAGGTTTTTCCCACACACAACAAAAACCTTTGCTTACCAAAATGCACATCATCATATAAAAGTCATTTCATTATGCAGATATGATCCCCTAAAGTGAAACTACATATTAAACTGTATCTGCCATGACCATGTTCTCATAATCCTAGACTGCATATTGTATATGTTCTCAATATGCAGATATCATCATATACAATATGCCAACTCAACCCAAAACTTAAAGATGTTTGGTGAAAATCACATTAATGATTTTATATTATATTTCTCTAACACGCCTCCTGACGAAAATGTCCTAAAGATACGGTCTTGTTTTCATATAAAAATTCAGACATTCACTTAGGCACCCTACATATGCCACCTAAATCATAAAGACATAACATAAACTAAGAAAATGAATAATAGTATTCATGTTCCTTTCCAGCCACTGTAAGTTGAAGATATAAAACACAAGCATCCCACCAAAATAACAATGTTACAAACAGTCAAACATATAAATTACAGGCAGACCTTTTCTGGAAGAGGTGGAGGTGGTCGCAGAGGAATCTCTAACTCCAACGGTGGCCCAAGTGGTTTCTCTTTAGGTTTCATCTCAAAATGTTCTTCCTCTGACTTATACTGATAATCTTCATCAGCAGGTACATCCTCTGCTCTCAGGCTTTTTCCATAACTCCCTTCCTCTTCCACAAGAGATCTCTAAGGCAGGAAATTAGTTCAACTCTGCGTCTCTTATTTCACTTCTTTGCTTCTTCTTTTTCATTTTTTAATTTTTTTTCTCCCCCCGCCCACTTTTCATGACATTTAACCCAAAAATAAAAAATAAAAATAGATGAAGATTTTTTTTTTTTCAACAAAACTTGAAATACAGGAAAGTTCCAAGTTAATTTTAGATGGAAGTTTCTCTAATTTAAAGTTAATTTTATCATAATATTCGTCTCATTTTTCCCAGTTGGATTTAAATTAATACAGGAAACAAGGTATGCGTCATTTTCATAAATAAATAAAAATTCCTTCTGCTCCGGGCATAAAGAATACATACTTTTTGGAAGACCTTTTCTTTTTGTGAATATTAAAACAATAATATTACCTAAAAACTTCAAGCTATTAAATAACATTAATAATTTTATACATTATTTCTCTTACATACACATTTCACAAGGGATATTCATTCTTCAATCACACCCATTTCACGAGCACTTTTTCTATACTTCTGATGTATATACATCACTTCCAAAAAAAATTCCAATAAGGAAAAAACGGGAGTCGTGCAGTATCACAAAAAAAATCCCCATTTCACATAGCAGACAAAAGGAAAAAAACTTGAAACTTGAGCCACTCTGGGCATCAAATGTAATTACAGTTATTATAAAATTCACTATTCCATATCTTCGTCATCAATTTCCTCAATCTTCATCTTCTAGACAGCCTGTGCATCATCAGTTTTGGGTCCATTAGGAATCTGAATCACAATATCTCACTTCTGCACATTTGCATGATTAACAACCCCTCCATTCTTTTCTACACGGTAGACCAATTCGTTCCCATCGGGCCCAGCATCTATGTAAACTGTTGAATTCTCATCAATTTCCTTGCTTACAAGCATTCTATAGATTTCTGTCACCACCTTCCTCTCAAGCCATCTCCTAATTGGTCTAGCACCATACACCTTCAAGCAACAAAAGGTTATTAAGTACAAGCCATTAACATATTATTGCATCATGTGCCAAACCAACATGTTATAATGATACCTACCTGATCATGGCTCTCAACAAGTATATAGTCTAGTGCTGCATCTGTCACTACCATGGCAAACCCTCTCTCAGCAAGAGGACTAGCAACATCCTTCATTTGCAACCCTACAACCTTCCTCAATTGCTCATGTGAAAGAGGATCAAATACCACAATTTCATCAAGTCGATTCAACAATTTTGGCCTAAAATGACTTCTTACCTATTTAAGAAAATTATATACAAATATATTATTAGTCTGAACAGTCACATAAGCATTTATCATAGCATATTAATATAAGCCTTGAAAAGATACCTCCCGCATTACGCTATCCCGAGCAACTTGCATGGTACATTCTCCGGAAAGTCCACTTAGGAGGTGTTTAGCTCCGAGGTTTGAGGTCATAATAATGACAGTGTTTCTAAAGTCCACAGTATGGCCTTGTCCGTCAGTTAATATTCCATCATCTAAAACTTGGAGAAGAGGATTGAACACAGATGTATGTGCTTTTTCCACTTCATCAAAAAGTACCACACTATAAGGCCTTCGCCTTACAGCTTCGGTTAACTGACCACCTTCCCCATATCCAACATACCTGAAAATTTTAACACACGGAGTGAGATATAATGCTTACAATCAAAATAAATAACAATCAGTACAAGCTCACTTGCAATCCATTTACCCCGGAGGTGCTCCGATCAATCGTGAAACAGAGTGCTGCTCCATGTATTCGGACATGTCAATTCTCACCAACAGATTTTCATCGTCAAAGAGTTGTTCTGCAAGAGCTTTAGGAAGCTCAGTTTTACCAACACCAGTTGGACCCAAAAGCAGGAATGAACCAGTTGGTTGTTGAGGTCTTCCTAGACCGGCTCTTGATCTCAATACAGCCTTAGCAACAGCATTAACTGCTTGGTCTTGTCCTACAACTCTGTTGTGCAATCTGTCACCAAGTCCAATCAACCTTTCCTTTTCATTCTGGCCAAGCCTCGTCACTGGTAAACCAGTCCAGCGGCTCACAACCTCAGCTATTTGTTCTGGTCCAACAGTTTCTGTTATCAAGTTCTCCTCAGTGTTCCCTTCAAGCTGATGTATTGCAGTATCCACCTTTGGAATTTCTATATATCGAAAATATGCTGCTCCAGCTACATCGAGACGTACTACAGCCTCTTCTAAAGAAGAGAGGAGCTCTTCTCGCTTCAGCTTGAGCCTCCGAATCTCAGCAACACTTTCCTGTTCTTTTTTATACTTCTTCATCAAAGATTGGAGCTTATCTCTTAAGCCATGAAGTTTTTTATGCACCTGCACATAACAAAAAAAGTTTAGAACCACTGAAATAAGGAAACAAAAACAAAAAGACCATTTATAAAAAAAACTCAGCATTTGCACATATGCAGTGAAATCAATACTCACGTCCACAAGACGGGCTTTGCTAGCTTTGTCCTTCTCTTTCTCAAGGGCGTGAAGTTCAAATTCTAGCTGCATTATCTTTCTTTCAAGGTTGTCAATTTCCTTACGTTGACTCTCAAATTGAAATCTCACATTTGCACAGGCCACATCAACTAAATCAATTGCCTTGTCAGGAAGATGACGCCCTGAACAAGCAAATAAAATATAAGCACATGTTATATATATATAAGCACACCATGATAGCAGAACCATCATCTAGAGCATGCACTTTCAAAACAGAAATAACTCAAATCAAAAGGCGAAAACACCAGCATACAATAAAAGTGTACCAAATGCATACCAGTAATGTACCGACTGGAAAATTGAGCTGCTACAACTAGAGCACAGTCCTGAATTGGAACACCATGATAACCTTCATATCGCTCTTTCAGCCCACGAAGAATGCTAATGGTGTCATCAACACTGGGTTCAGCCACATAAACCTGTTGGAACCTTGTTTCAAATGCAGCATCCTTCTCCAAATATTTCCTATATTCCTCAAGAGTCGTGGCACCAATGCATCTAAGCTGGTCACGAGCAAGTATAGGTTTAAGTAAGTTAGCAGCATCCATTGATCCTCCGGTTCCACCAGCACCAAGAACCAGATGAATTTCATCAATGTAGAGAATAACTTTCCCTTCAGCCCCCTCTTTCAAAACTGCCTTCAACCGCTCTTCAAATTCTCCCCTATACTTTTTACCAGCAACCAATGCACCCATATCCAATTCAAAAAGCCTAACATCAGCAAGACTGTTTGGAACATCCCCTCTAACTATCCTTTGAGCCAAGCCTTCTACTACTGCAGTTTTACCAACTCCTGGTTCTCTTATGAGAACCGGGTTGCTTTTCTTCTTCTTCAATAAAATCATTACAACTTCTTTTATCTCTTCATCACATCCAATAACTGGATCAAGCTTCCCCGCTTGCTCCAGCAGGTCTCTTCCATAAGTCTTCAAAGCTTTGAGAGTTGGGTCACCAGAAACCATTATATCTAATTGGACGCAAAGCTTGTCAGAGCTCTGCTTTCAACACTTCAAATAGCACCCTAAATCTTGGTTATATTAAAATAACAGGTTGTTCTAATAACCTATGCTTACACAAAGTTAACAGAGTAAAAGCCATGCGTTATAAATCCTAAATCGTAATAAGACAAAAAAGTTGTGATTAATATTCAAAAATATGAAGTCTGTAATATATACCTGTGAAGAATGTTCTTTTTTTTATGATTTGGACTTTCTTTTCTGGTTGTTCCACTTCTCAAAACTGAATCAGCCAAGTCCAAATGATGATATACTAATAGTTTCTGCCCTTGCAGCTAAAGGATTGAATTGGGATTTGGGAGGCTCAGGCTTAAGCATAGAGTTCATTTATGTCTCTAGTAAAGAAGTCCATTCTTCAGCTTCAAATCTAAAAGACCTGCAAAAAGAGGGAAAACATGTATAAGAAATATATCATGGGATTATGGGTAAGAGACATAAACTGTGGAGGAGTCAATGAATTCAATTCACATAAATCTTACAAACAAAATTAAATGAAATCTCAAGACTATAAGGTCTAAGCATTTAAAATTAGACTAAATTATTGAAATTCTTCTAGCAGTCAAATCCAAATATACACACACACCAACCCATGAAGTCCACCACATCAGGATTCAAACCCTAAACCCGTAAGATATCACAGAGCAACATTTATTTTCTATTTTTTTAAGTCCATGTAAAGAGAAAATTACTCTAAACTTGTCAAAACTTGAACCTTGGACTCCAGTTATCCCAACCTCTTGTCATATAATCAAAGAGAAAAGGCTAGCATTAAATATCATTGGTCATTACAGATTTAAGCAAGTTGAGAATTCTCATTTGTCAACTTGCATTAGTTCACAACATTCGGTGTTCTACAATCTCTTATCTTTTGCATCCCTAGCAGGCAACTCAAGGGAAAATTCCAATTAATTTTCCAGATTCAGCCCCAATACCACAACCCATTTAAAAATTTACACAAACAAATGAAAGATAAGTATAATAACTCCAACCCATTTCAAAAAAATTCCTATTAAATTCGAAACAGGTGGAAAAATCAAAAAAAAAAAAGAAACCCCAAAAAAAGAAAAAAAATCAAAGGAGAAAAGAAAATGGCGAATCACCCAAATTAACAGATGAAAAACTCCAATTAAATTGCCTCACCACAGAAACGCAGAATCAATCAGCACCAGCAGCAGAATAAAAAGGAGGAAAATAAAAAAGACTCAAGCATTAAAGGAATGATAAAAAACTGAAGATGGGATACCTTTTGGAGATTGCAAGAGGCACACGAAGAGAGAAAAGGGTTAAGGAAGCAAGAAATCGGAACGTGGTAAGTGAAGAGATGCGTAACAGCTGCGCAAAAGAAAAGAAGAATGTGTTTCTCTTTCTGTCTCTTCTTCGAAAATATTAAACACTCACAGGTATGTAATGGCGGCAACAAGGTCGACCGGAGACAACAGCCACGCACAGGTGTGAAACGCCGACAGCAAGATCGGAGCGATGGTCGCGATGGAGCGACGTGGACGCAGATCGGAGGTAGACGTTGAGACGTGAAATGGGAGCAAAATTTGGGTACCACTGTAGTTGGTACTTCCTTTCTTAAATTAGAAAATAATTAGGATATAGAAGGAAATAAGTATAAAGTAGGGGATTAAAATGGAAAACAAATTTCTTGTTTGAGTAAAAGTACAATGGTGGTATTTAAAAAATCTTCGTGAAATGGAAACTAATGCAAAATCATAGAAAAAATAGGCTTTGAGAAAAAATTCAGAAGTTTTCTACTATACTATCATTCTTCCGTAATCAACCGTAATCAAAAGTAATCAAAAAGCTTCTCACATCTTTCAACCCAGACTTTTAATAGGTAATATAAAAAGTAACGGACTATAAGGACCATTAATGATCTTAAAATTAAAACGTCTGCAATTTAAAATTCATAAATGGCTTTAAAACTAAAACGTCCGCAATTTAAAAGTTCATAAATGGCATTAAATATAAAACATCTATAACGATAATAACTTATGCGACTTAATTGCATCATAAACTACTTGTGATATGGAAAAATTAGATCAAGAAATGCAAGAAATACGTCTATATCCTACAGATAGTGCAAGACGCTGTTTACACCCACCCACAGCCCCACCATATTGTATGATGCTACATACTCAGGCTTGCCGTCTAGGTGGAACAACACATACATATTAAAAGCCATGCACATAACAACTTAAAACAGTTCAAATATAAAAGCATGAAAGCAATGCATATAAACCATCCCCATGGGGTATGGTGGAACCACTCGGTGGCTAATCCGAGGACACGAAAGAAAGCTTACCTGTACTTGTATGCCCCTTTGACTCGAACTCGGTATCACAAGGGTCCACACCACAAATAGAATCCAATGCACTCACATATATGGTTCAATGACCATCATAGTATCAATATATATATTCTAAAAATTCCAAACCAATCGGATATTATTTTCTTTTTCAATTCGAACCGGAGATCCTTTCTTATAAATATAAATATATATAGCCACAAATATATATATATATATATATATATATGTATCTTTTCATATATATATATATATATATATATATATATATATATATATATATATATATATATACAAAACATCGTGGATCCAAAAAACATCATAAATTTCATCAAATCAATGGCTTTGTACAATATTTATATATATATATATATATATATATAAATATCTTTTCAAATGAATGGCTTTGTACATATATATATATATATATATATATATATATATATATATATATATATATATATATATATATATATATATTCTCAAATCAATGGCTTCCTAGTACAGTAATTATGCTTTGCAAATTTTAAATTTTCTAACGGACGATTCTTGGGTTCATATATATATATATATGTACACAACTAGACATCGTGGATCCAAAAAACATCATGACTGATTTCTTGTTCAAAAGGTGCCGAACTTTTGTTTTGAATTCACGTAAATCAATGAAATTAAAGTAACAAAACAATGGACCATTGTATAGAAGAAGTAGCTGTTTCCGAAAATTTTCTTTAAATTAACATGGGTTCTGAATCAACAGTGGCATATAACAAGGATCATAACCAAAATTTATGGATTTACAAAAGGGATAGTTAAGTTTACCTTGGTTCCTCTTTAGAACTGAAAAATGAAAGCTTTAGAGGTTGAGAAAGCACACATCAACAATGGATTCTCCTTCAACAAGACTAGAGCTTTAATGGTTGGTTGATGTTTCAATGGAGGAGAGGAGGAGAAAAATGAAAACTTTGGAGGCTTTTCTAAGAGAAAAACCAAGTCTCCAAGAAGACCACAATGACAGCCACAATCAGCGACGGCCGAGGTATTTTAAAAATTTAGGATTTTGAGCCAAAAAGGGGTATTTATAGCCCATTTGATTTTTAACACAATATATTAGCACAAAAAGCTACGCTTAGCCTTTTACTCCCAAACTTAAGATTATGAACCTACTCATTTTTTCTAAGATTTTTTGTATTTTTATTTTATTTTTCGCAGCACCTTTCCTGTACGCACTTTTACATAGCGAGTATCAGTTCTGGCACCAGTTCTCATTATTTTGCCCCGAAACTCGTTTTACTATTCCTACATAATTTTCTAGTAACATTCATATTTTATTATATTTTTTTCGGGATACTTCATCACTCTATTTTATTAATAAAAATAAATAATATCATAGAATTTTTTCATACAGATAGAGTGAACTTGTGTTATTCACCCTTCAAGTTAAATAAATTTTTGTGTAGGGAATTATATTAGAAAAATATAGTATAAAAAAATCATTAACGGACCTTAAATATAGGGAAATAATTATCTATGTATCTCATGAAACAGAGACATCTCATGTAAATAAATATAATGGAAAATTATGTGAACAATTTTTTGTGGCATACAACTCATTTAACATCCACTGCTTTCTACGTTGAAATTTCCAAATTATCTGAAATATTTATTTTAAATTTCGAATTTCATTAAAACTTCAATTTTGATTTTGAATTTTGAAATTTAAACTTTGTAGTGATGAGAAAATATTTGGACAATTATTGGTGGCAGACATCTCATTTATTATCTCATTACTTTCTACATGGGTAATTGTTAACCATATCAATGCTACATTATAAAAAACTATTTTGTTAAAAAATAATCAATAAAAAATGAAAATACTTTGTAAAAAAACACAAATATTTTACATTAAGTAAATATAAAATAAAACCAAAATTTGTAAATAAATAAAATGGAAAACAATGTGAACAATTTTTTGTGGCAGACAACTCATTTAATATTTCATTACTTTTTACATTGGGATTTCCAAATTAATAACAACTTATTGCTTTGTGAAATTTTTATTTTAAATTCCGAATTTTATTTAATTTTGAATTTTAAACTTTGTCATGGTGAGAAAATATTTGGATAATTATTGGTGGCAGATAATACATTTATTATCTCATTACTTTCTACGTGAGTAATTGTTAATAATAACTCAACTCTGCAAAATTTCATATTTATGTTTAAATTTGAATTTATTACTGTGTAATTGTAGGAAAACTTTTGGAAATTTTTTATTATTGGACAACTCATTTAATGTCTCACAACTTTTCTTTTATTGTATATTATGAGTAAAAAAGACCTATACTTTTCTTTTATGGTATATCTCACTATTTTTTAATGGATACTTATTAGCTCTATTAATGCTGCATTAAAAATACATGTATGACCAATTTAAAAAATATACATGTATTTTTTTAAAAAAATATTTACATAAACATTTTAAATATACATGTATAACCAATTAAAAATATATAAAAAAATCACAAATTAAAATAAAAAAATTATATAAAAAATATGAATAATTAATAATAAAAAAAATAAATTTTAAAGTTAAATAAAAAAATGACGTGTGACATTCTGTAAAAGATTTTATTAAAATTTAAGAAATATAAAAATGAAAAAAATTATTTAGTACATAAAAAAGAAATTAAACCTTCATTTTTTTTATTGCAAGAGTGTAATTAACAGAAATACTTGCAAAAAATAATTATTTATATAAAATACTGAAAGTTAGAAGTAGAAAATTGGGCTCGGCCCGGAGGGCCGGCTCGCCAATATATTTTTACAATTCAATTTAAATTTTATACTTCTTTTTTACAATTAAATTACTAAATCTGATTTCAAATTTTAGAAATACAAATTTATGAAATTTCAAAGACTAACGACACTAATCCTTGAAAAAAAAATTATATAAAATGCTGATAGTTAGAGGTGGGAAACTGTGCTCGGCCCGCAGGGCCAACTCGCCAATATATATTTATAATTCAATTGAAATTTTATCCTTCTTCTTTTATAATTAAATTACTAAATCTGATTTCAAATTTTGGAAATATAAATTTGTGAAATCCCAAAGACTAACGACACTAATCCTTGCAAAAAAAATTATTTATATAAAATGCTGACAGTTAGAGGTGGAAAACTGGGCTCGGCCCGGAGGGCCAGCCCTCCAATATATTTTTATAACTCAATTTAAATTTTATACTTCTTTTTTTATAATTAAATTACTAAATTCGATTTCAAATTTTGGAAATACAAATTTGTGAAATTCCAAAGACTAACGACACTAATCCTTGCAAAAAAAATTATTTATATAAAATGCTGATAGGTAGAGGTGGAAAACTGCGCTCGGTCCGCAGGGCCGACTCGCCAATATATATTTATAATTCAATTGAAATTTTATCCTTCTTCTTTTATAATTAAATTACTAAATCTGATTTCAAATTTTTTAAATACAAATTTGTGAGATTCCAAAGACTAACGACACTAATCCTTGCAATATATATATATATATATATATATATATATATATATATATATATATATATATATATATATATATAATGCTGACAGTTATAGGTGAAAAATTGGGCTCAGCCCGGAGGGCTAACCCGCCAATATATATTTATAATTCAATTGAAATTTTATCCTTCTTATTTTATAATTAAATTACTAAATCTGATTTCAAATTTTGGAAATACAAATTTGTGAAATTCCAAAGACTAACGACACTAATCCTTGATTTTGTTGATGAATGTTATAGTTAGCAATGATTTGTATGCATTTTTTTTATATCCCTTCCTCATGTTAACATGATGTATTATAGCGTATTATGGTGTATTATGATGTAGTTATATGCAAAATTAATTATCTCTCTAAATAGCAAATTTGTTTTTTATGGTTAATATTTGCAAAGTTCTGTGTCAATGATGTAATTTTTTCCACCTGAAATATATAACAAAATAGCAGCACAAATTTTTGTAAGTATAAGATTTGTAGTGCGATTAACCAACCACGGCAGACGACAAATTTTTTGATCTTTTTCCCTCGTGCATCGCACGAGTAATGTACTAGTTTCATTTGATTCAAGCTAGTGTAAAGGTACATAAGGGTCAAATTCAGAACATAAAAATTAACTAGCAAATTACATAATGAGCCTGCTCCAGATCATTCGTTTTACAATAACCATCAATAAACGTAGTATATGTCAAATGATTGAGTTGCACTTTTTATTTCGCTAACCACCCAAAAACTAGCTCAAATGGTGAGAGTGCCTAAAGCCTTATAAAGTTCACATTAATTACCCATATAACTAATGTGAGATTATATATCTCAACATGTCCTCTAAGTCTTTTTTGTATGTGTGTAAACAAACGTGTTAGTATACTCTTAATTAGTTGACTTCTGCAAATAACGAGAGCCATTTTTTGCTACCATGCTCTCCTCCAAAAGATTCAGATTTCTAACCTTTTGCCTAAATGGCTAAGTAACACACAAATCTCCCAGAATAATACTTATTCTGTTTTAAAATGATTATATCGTATGTGTGGATTCTCTTGACTTGTTGTATCCCTGCCATGCTGTATTCTAATTTTGAAAATTGCCATATCGTACTACTTGTGCCATGTAATACCTGTTCCTTAATCATATGCATTTCATGGAAGCACTTCTTCGTATGAAATTGTACTCCTCATTTCCTATGGCGGGATTTACTCTGGTGAATGCTATTTGCTTTGATGTGTATTTTTCTTCCATGCTGCAAGCTGACGGCAATTATTTTGAAATTTTTAATTAATAACATTCTAATAGTCATGAGCTCTCAAGCATACAACTACTAAGGTTGTATTGTATATATTTTACAATCATTACGTAAATTGTAAATTTGTAGTATTGACCTTTTCTTATGTGCAGACCAAAGATGTTGTTATACGAATCAACAGCTAAGAAAGAGGTGCATGGTTTATATGAAATTTCAATTGTCGTACATGTACAAAAGCTGATTCTTCTTGTAAGTTAATTAAAGAACATGTTTATCAAGCTTGAAAATCTTATTTTCTGTAATTACGGCTCAGCAAATGAGTTAGACATTTTTTTTTCAAAAAATAAAAATAAAAATAAAAAACGATATATTTTTCAAGCCTGCTATAAATTGGATTACAAGATTTCAGCAACAAAAGAAGGTAAATGGAAATATCAATTTATTAAAATTTTAAAATTGAAATTGAAATAAAGATATCCATTTATTAAAATAAAGAAAAAAATAAAAACTACAATTGAAGTTTTATTAATCTGTGATCCACTATTGCTTTTCTTGCAACATATCCATTTTTATCTATTATTACAAAAAGAGAAAAAAAAAAATCCCACTCCAATCAAGTATGCTACTCGCTAGCCTACTTAATTACACTAAAGTAGTATATGAACACCCACCACGCGGTCCACATCAGAGAAGGGAAACGTAAAGATTCCAAAATCGGCACCCGTTTGGCTTGGTGGTATTAACAATTTTCAGGTTGGCGTGTGAGTGTTGAGGCACACTCTATTTGATAACCGTTTGAAACCTTGAGCACACAGAGAGAGAGGCTTGTTTAATTATAAACAAAGGGTTTTATAAGAGTTATGTTGTAGGAAAAATGATTGTGTTATGTTATTGAGATTCATTTTGCGTGCCGGAGTTTTTTATTTTTTTATTTGTTGCGGGCCCCACAAAATGTTTTGTGTGTAGGAAAGTTTCTGTAGTCATGTTAAATGATATATGATAAATCCATAAACAAAACATGAAAAAAAACAAAAAAAGGCAAAAGAAAAATCAAAGGAATATGTATGCAGTACAATAGAATAATAATAGCAGAAGAACATCAAATAAGGAAGGACATGCAAAATTAATAGGTGAAGTCACAAATGATTAATAATTTCTTACGGTAAAAAAAACTCAATTATCAAACTAATCTCTCTTTTTTACTGTCATAAATAAAATCTTTTTTATTTCATGAGTAATATACCCAAAAGCTTAAAATTTTAGTATTAACTTACTTTAGTGAGAAACTAGTGCACTACCCGTGCGATGCACGGAGGAAAAAGATCAAAAATTTTGTCGGTGTCTGTCGTTTGGTTAATCGTTAAAAGAAAAAACCGTGTTAGTGTTTTATGCAAATAAAATATAATTATGTATTCTATAATTGATTATTTTCATATACAACAATGCATACAACATCAAAAGTGATGAGAATATGAGATACAGATTGTCCTATGAAAGAGAAATCATCAAAAAATGAGGAAAAGTTCTTGCGCTCAATTATTACCAGTCGTGGATGCGCTTAATCAATAATAAGATATCTTCATATACAGCAATCCATATAATAGCAACAGTGATGAGATGCATATTGTCTTACCAAAAGACAAACTGGTTTATGAATGGTTGAATCGCTAATTATTTATTAAATTTTCTACGAAATACAACAAAATATACAATAAATAATTTTATCAAGCTTTCAAGAAAAACTCCATTGTTCATATCAATTTAGGGAGAACATTTTTAGTACAACAGGAATACTAATCATTGGATACTACAAGAGATTTAACACTATGTATTTTTGAAAATACACCGTGTATATATATATTTTTTTTTCTCTTTTCAGGATGATAAAAACTGACGTGGCACACTCCCATTGATCCGTTGTATCTGTTAGAGAGTACTGTAAATTTTTCCCAATTTAGGATATTGTTAAATTAATTCTGGAATAACTCAATCTACTATTTTAATGGGTTCAAATGAGTTGGTCCACGAGTTATAACTCAACGGTTCTATTTACTTCTTTGTTTCTAAATATTTATTATATTTTTAAAAGATATATGAAGTTGCTTTTAAAAGCCTTGTATTATTTTATCAGATGTGTAAAAATTTATTTTTTATTTTTTAACACTCTTACTCTATCCACAATTATGTAATTTCCTTTTGTTGATGAAATTAATACTTCATCCTATTTTTACTATTCCTGTATAACAACGACTTTGTGCTCAAGCAACTCCCAAACCATGGGCCACATCACTCAAACTAACATTATTGTTTTTGTAGCCATAGCCCAACCAGGAAAGAAACAGTTATAACTGCGAGCCCATTACATTCCCACATCTCACCAAGGGACCAAACACAGAAATACCATATTTTTTCAAAAAAAAATAAAAAAATTGGGATTTTAGTTTGTCCTTTATCATGACAAGAAAAATTTTACTACACGCGTAACATTTTATGGGGCTCGCACTTTTTAAAACAAAAGAAAAACTAAAGCATGCAAAATAAATCTCTATAACATTACACAATAGTAATTATTGCAAAACCCAAAAAAATTTACACATAGACCAATTTTTTTTTTTTTTTCCCTCTTTCTCCTCAATCTTTTCTTCTTCTTTTTTCTCTCATCAAGGCCTAATGCTTCTAAGGTGTTGATTGTTGACAGCAACAATGAGGCTTTGTGGCACAGCAGATGCTGATCCTCGTATCCTGTTCTCTCCTCTCAACATCAAACTGCAAAAACATTAAAGTTTCTTGAGCAGGAGCACACAAAATCAGCTCGAAAACAGGATCGTCATTGTAGCTTTATATTAGCCAAAAGTCAGAACCTTGATTGGCCCTCGCCTCCCTAAAAGTCTGGAATTTATCAACAACGCTGTTATAAATATATATATATATATATAAGGTAAAGTGTGTATCATTTTAAAAGATGTAAAGTTGTGTCATTTTAATAGAGAGAAAAAGATAAATAAAGGAGGAGAGAGAGTTGACAAAAAAAAAATAAAGGTGTGGGTCTCACCTCTTTATGAGAGTGAAAGAATACAAGTTATATTAAAAGGATAAACATTTTTCCCATATATATATATGTGGGTTTTATGTTTATCATGTAACATAATATAACTTCACTTTCCTACACACATTAAAAAGGTGGGGTCCACATGTTTTTCTTTCTCTTTCATCATTCTACTTTCTCTCTCCCTTTATCATGAAAACATTTATAAGAATTCAATTCTCATGTTATGACCATTCGATTTGCGTGCAAAACTTTTCTTTTTTTAATAAATGTGGGGCACCATTAGTTAAGTCACAACATGAGAATTCAATTCACATGCAACATGAGAAAATCAAATCCCATATATATATATATATATATATATATATATATATATATATATGAGGAGGGATATTCTTACTACCAAAATTTTCTACTACAAACTTACTACCTATCTAATTACCATTGGATCAACATTTTCTCTTTTTTCAAAAACTTTTGAACATTCTCTCTTTTTGATTCAATGGTGATTAGATAGGTATTAAGTTAGTACTAGAAAATTTTGGTAGTAAGAATATCCTCCCTATATATATATATATATATATATATATATATATATATATATATATATATATATATATAGGGGTAGGATCCTGTGACACCGGTGTCAAATTTGAAATTTGACACCTCATCTGAGAGTCGTTTGATAAAAAAAAAAATGGTGTCACATGCTTACAAATCAGAGCCATTGATCTTTTTGATCTAACGGCTATCATATGAGGTGTCAAATTTCAAATTTGACACCGGTGTCAAAGGATCATATATATATATATATATATATATATATATATATATGGGTTTTATAAGAGTTATGTTGTAGGAAAAATGAGTGTGTTATGTTATAGATATTCGTTTAGCGTGCCAGAGGTTTTTTTTTTTACTGCGGGCCCCACAAAATGTTGTGTGTGTAGGAAATTTTTTGTGGTTATGTTAAATGATAGATGATAAACCCTATATATATATATTGAGTTTTATAATTTTCATTTAATATGAGAATTACAATTTTCCTACACCCTTCAATTTCAGTGTTGACATGGGTTCTACATATAATTTTTTCTAACACAAGGGTCCCACATGCTTTTTATCTCTGCAACATAAGATTTCAATTCTCCTTCAACATGAGAATTATAAAACCCATATATATTTTATTTGAGGTTATCAAAACAAACTTGTATAGTTTAAGGGTTTTATAAGAATTATGTTGTAGGAAAAGTGATTGTGTTATGTTATAGAGATTCATTTTACGTGCTGGAGTTTTTCTTTTTTTTGCTGCGGCCCAACAAAATGTTGTGTGTGTAAGAAATTTTTTATGATCATGTTAAATGATAGATGATAAACGTATAGTTTAATTAACTTTTATGTTGTAATATCATGAGAATAATTTTTCTAACGACCGAACTTTAAAATTAGATATCCATGATCATCTACTAAAAATTAATAAAACTCGCTTTTGACATCCATAAATGCATCTCTCTCTCTCTCTCTCAACCTTGAAATATTAACAAAAACGAGTCATATGAGTTGTTTCAATTACTTTCAAGAATAAAATTATGTAGGGTGTCTAGATTTTAAAAAAACACGAACCTTTATTGAGCACTTCAATGGAAAGAAGTTGAAAGCAACACACAAAATCAACAATTTTTTCAATATTATTTTTTATAATAATTTTTTATCATCAATTATTTTCGCATCAATTCTTCTATGAGTAAACACCCTTTTTGGTCCCAGATAATATCTACGAAATCCTTTTTAGTCCCTGGCAATAAAAAAGGATCAAATTGGTCACTAAAATTATGAAAAAATGGGCACTTTAGTCCTTCTATCAATTGTAATAAGTACTTCTTGATCCTTTTTTATTACCAGGGACTAAAAAGGATTTCGTAGATATTGCCGGGGACTAAAAAATGTGTTTACTCTTCTTTTATAATAAAAAACAAACAGCACTAAAGTGTATACAGTGCGTACCAATCAGATTTAAGCAACCTATAAAAAAATGGGATTTATACTTCTTATGTCACATAAGATGAGAATTTTTGTAACACACAGTCCCATTGGAAAAAACTAAATAAAAAAATAAAAACTATTGTCACGTAAAATGATGTGAGTGTAGCATAAGAAGGCTATTTTTATATTGCATAAGAAGTATAAATCCCATAAAAAATATTGATAAACTGGCGGACACAGATTCAGGGAAGATTGGGTACCAATCAGATTTAATCAAATTTTTAGTCCCAGTCATATGGCAACTTGTGACTTTTCCCCCCGAGTTATTCCATGCCTTGTAGATAGGGGTGTTAACGGGCCGAGCCGAGCCAAGCTTTGATTTTAACAGGCCAAGCTTGTATTTAAACGTGTCTGACTGGCCTTAGCCTGTTACTTGTTACGAATATAATATTGGTCTGTGGCCTGGTTTATTTACAAAAAATAAAAGCCTGTGTGAAGCCCGTCTTAGCCCTGTTAGCATGTTAAAGAATAAAAATAAGAGAATAAAATTCCACAAAAAATCAATTTCCACATAGAAACCTTAGCTTCCAATTTGCAGCAAGAATTTACAAAGTCTACAATAAATATAAAAAATTAAAGTGAGAGAACGTAGATAACAGGTTATATTATCTTAACCCATTATAAAAAAAGTGTCAACAAAAATAAAAAAATAAAATAAAATGACACAAACGAGCAGTGCACAATGGAACGAATGAGTTTTTGTGAGTTTGTTTGTGTGAAGGAGGATGAAGAATAATATAGAACAACACTAATAATTCCATAAATATACATAAATTCAATATATATCTAAATTGCATAATATAGAACAAAATCATTCAAAAAGTCTGTTAAACCAATAAAATGGGGTGAAATAAATTGATGAGATAGAGAGTTATTATAAATAAATAAATATATAAAAAAATAAATAGTATAAAAAATATAAATAAATATTTATATACTAGGCTAGCCTGAGAGGCTCTAAGGCTGAGCTTCTGAATTAGAGTCTGAAATCTTTTTATTAAACGAGCTTTTATACAAGTCCAAGCTTGTTTCCAACACGAGCTTTTATTAAATGAGCTCAGGCCTTTACGAGCCAAGGCAAAGACCCCTGGCTCGTTTACCACCCCTACTTGTAACTAATGGTTTAGGCCCACATTAATGATAACGTTTTATTTTTGTCACAATCAGCAATATAGCAAAATACGAGGATTAGAGATGTGAAAAGAACATTTTGTACCCAGAAAGAAAAACAAAAGGGGGGAATATAATAAGTATTGATGATTAAATCTATGTTAGTTAGTATTGTCACAGTAGAGTTATTAGAACAGTTATTGGTACATTTAATGTAAACATTTAATGTACATATCCAAAATAGATACCGTGAATTGTGCGTCAAAAACAGGTAGTATAATTGTAACAATCGGGATTAAGGTTTTTGCATAAAGATCAAACAGAAACTAGGATACAAAATGTTATTATCTGTTAATTTGATGGGAAGCAACAGACAAGCAAAGCATAAATCACTGCATCTGCTCGTGAGAACGGAGGTTATTTTTGTAGGGTAATTCACGGATAAACTTCAATAAGTGACCTCATACCAAAGATAGGTGTGGTCTTGTAGTGACATAATCCAGCTTCCATGAAGAACTTCTTGTAAAATTATTTGTGTATCATGTGTAATGTGTGTCAATTGGTTTAATTAATAATAAAAGAGGCTTTATGGTAATTGACGTTTTGCATTAATGGTAATTGACGTTTTGATGTTTTGCATTATGGTAAAGTTTCACATTAATGGTAATTGACGTTTTACATTATGGTAACGTTTTGCATTAATGATAATTGACGTTTCACATTAATGGTAATTGACGTTTTGACGTTTCGCATTAATGGAAAGTTAGAGAGAGTTATTTGAAACTTCGTAACAGGTGACATAGTTCAGTTATATTACGAGGAAAATGGAGAGTCTCTGATTATGATTATCTCTGATAATTCTTTCCTATAAGTTATGTCATAAAAGTGAATTGGAACAAAAAAAATGGAAGGAACTAAATGTCACATGCTTACTTGTAGAATGTCTAACAACCTTGAAGTGATTGGATACACAGATTCAGAATTTGCAGGATGCGTAGACATAAGAAAGTCTACATGTGGGTACCTGTATCTTTTAGCTCATGGAGCTATATCATGGAAAAATGCGAGCCAGACGTAATAGCTGCGTCCACCATGAAAGCTGAATTTGTGGCATGTTTTGAAGCCACGATTCAGGCTAAATGGCTATGGAATTTTATTTCAGGGCTTGAATTGGTCGACAATATTGAAAAGCCGCTGAAAATTTATTGTGATAATTCCGTAGCAGTCTTCTTTTCTAAAAACGACAAGTATTCCAAAGGTGCTAAACATATGGAATTAAAGTATTTTGCCGTTAAAGAAGAGGTTCAGAAACATAGAGTGTCTATAGAGCATATTAGCACCGATCTTATGTTAGCTGATCCCTTGACGAAGGGACTACTGCCCAAGACATTTACTGGTCATGTATGTAAAATGAGCATTATGTCAGCTAGTGAATGATGAAAATTATAGTTATGCATTAAGTGTTGACACTCTGAGCTCATTGAAGAATATATATTTTTGTTATTATCTTATTTTCAATTTATGTATGCATGCATGTATATGTGATGATATTGAAAATATTTATGATCCGTTATGAAGACATTATTGTTGGACATAATGTACACTTCCTATTAAAGTATTATGTTAGGAAGAAGAGTCAATATAGTAGTACATGGAAGGGACTATGCCGACTTGATAGCATACAACCGCCATGACTCATGTTGATTTTATTTCTAATAATGAGTCATGATGACGTCAATGTATGAAACCTTTAGCCTAGTAAATGTGCATTATAGTGAATGTTAATTAAATCATGAAGGGACACCTTATGACATGAGTCAAGTGAGAGAATGTAAAATTATTTGTGTTTCATCTGTAATGTGTGTCAATTGGTTTAATTAATAATAAAAGAGTCTTTATGGTAATTGACGTTTCGCATTAATGGTAATTGACGTTTTGACGTTTTGTATTATGGTAAAGTTTGGCATTAAGGGTAATTGACGTTTTACATTATGGTAACGTTTTGCATTAATGGTAATTGACGTTTCGGATTAATGGTAATTGACGTTTTGACGTTTCGCATTAATGGTATTTCGTAACTGGTGACATGGTTCAGTTATATTAAGAGGAAAATGGTGAGTCTCTGACTACGATTATCCCTGAGAATTCTCTCCTTCATGGTCTGCCCATAAAAGTTGTATCAGATCTCTGATCTCTGTCATAGACGATACAAGAAAAGCAGAGGGTAAAGACTTTGAGAAACGATCTTCCATCATCAAAGTTCTTCCGCACTAATGAAAAAAGGTACAATCTTACGTGAAAATCATCACGATCTCTAAAGATTATGTATCATGTTCTTGAATGGGCATGGTTGAACATGAAATATTGATAAAATTATCTTACACTTCTCCCATTCTTTTTCTTCTCTTTCTTTTCAATTGACCAGAACCATCATTAACACATCAAAAAAGAGTTTTGCTTCTGTTAATTCGTGCTTATCATTCTTCTCCCTGATCACTATGTCTATGATAATTACTTTGCCTTTGCTTGAAATAGCTTCTCTGCACTTCTTTAGTACCTTAATGCAGTCCTCATCACTATAAGCATGCAAGACTAACTGCCAGATGCATATTCATCAATTTTTAGTCAACCTTATATTACCTGAATTTTCAGAAATCACAACTAGCAAAGTGTACCCATTTTGTGGCAGCAATTATATGTTAAATTCTGATCTTCTGCATAACCACGGGAAATGATAAGTTGGACTTTGTAAATTGGTGCTTATCATGTTACTAGTTTTTATTTTTTTTCTCTCGCACTCAAAGAATCGTTTATTATTTTTGATAGAATTAATGTTTTGATTGTGGTGTATGTATCTTATATCCAAATTTGGTCAGAAATTAGCTTCTGTAAACACCATATTGTGTCCTACTTATTCACCATTTTTTTTTCCTTGTCCCGTAAAAAAATAAAAATAAATAAATAATTGAGAAGTGAATTAAATAAAAAATAGAGGAGAAAATGACAATTCATAAGTAAGATATTGTGGTATCACTATAATGTAGAACTTAAAATAAAAACAACTATTTTCTTGTGGAGAAGACAAAACTTGTATTTCTCTTTTTCTTGTGATATGTTGCTTACAATATGGATTAGTTTATATAGGCACTAGATTGTCTTTTCATGAACCAAAACATTAAATTAGCCATAAACCACAAAACTAAACTTCCAACTCTTGGCCTCTCTAACTCTTGGCCTTTCACTTTCTCACAACTCTTGGCCTTTCACTTTCTCATAACTCTTGGCCTTTCACTTTCTTACAACTCTTGGCCTTTCACTTACCTAAACACATGACTACTTAATTAAGACTATTAAATATAAAACTAACAAAACATTTAAAGTTTATTCAAGAGATATGTCTATCTGACAACTGCTCCTTGCTCAAACAAAACGACAACAAGCACAAGCATATCAATGGTTTCAACTTAATTTCAACACAACTCTTGGTCTCTATTTCTGTTCTCTTCTTGCAATCTTCCATCTTGTATTTCTTCAAGATCTTTTTTGCATAAGCCTCCTGTGACACGAAGATTCCCTTCTCATTTTGTTTTACTTCCAAACCAAGAAAGAACTTCATCAAACCGAGATCTGTCATTTCGAACTCTCTTGTCATTGTGCTCTTGAACTCTTGTATCATCTTGGCATTGTTTCCCATAAAAATGAGGTCGTCAACATAAAGAGCCACAATTAACAAGTCTCCTCCATTTTTCTTGACATAAACAGCATGTTCATATGGACATTGTTCAAGTCCATTCTCCTTGAAATATTTGTCAATACGAGCATTCCATGCCCGTGGTGCTTGCTTCAACCCGTAAAGTGCTTTCTTCAATCTCAGCACCTTCTTCTCTTCTCCTGCCTTCATGTAGCCCGGCGGTTGTTCCACATAAACTTCTTCTTCAAGAACACCATTCAGAAATGCCGACTTTACATCCATTTGATGCATTGGCCATCTGTATTGAGCAGCCTGTGAAATGAGTAGCCGAATTGTCTCCATCCTTGTAACAGGGGCAAACACCTCGTCATAGTCAATTCCAGCCTTCTGCTTATAACCTTTTGCAACTAGTCGAGCTTTATATCGTTCTATCTCCCCTTGAGCATTCATCTTCTTCTTGAACACCCACTTCACTCCAATGGGCCGACTTCCTTCTGGTAGCTCGGCTAACTCCCATGTGTTATTTCGGTCAATGGCTTCTATCTCCTCATCCATGGCATCTTGCCATTTCTTATCTCGGATGGCTTCTTCAAAACTTATGTTCTCAGAGTCTGCAAGAAGACAAACAAAATGTACCTCACTTGTTGACTCATATATGTCTTGTATGCTTCGCATCCTGGGTTGTCGTACCTCATCTTCATCATCAGAAGCTTCAGGACTTGCCAGGTTGATAATTTGTGTTGAGATTCCGTCTTCAAAGTTTACCTCAGAAGAATTGTTCCAGTCCCACTCATTTGCTTCATTGAGCTTTACATCTCTGCTTACTATGACTTTCTTGTTGACGGGGTCAAACAGCTTATACCCCTTTGTTTTTTCATCATATCCAATAAAAACATATTTCTTGCTTTTATCCTCGAGCTTGGTTCTGAGCTGGTCCGGTATGTGTGCATAGGCTATACTGCCAAAAACTCTGAGATGAGCCACTGAAGGCTTTTGACCGCTCCATGCTTCCTGTGGAGTTTTATCATCCAAGTTCGAATGTGGACATCGGTTCTGCACATACACAGCACACTGCACAGCTTCCGCCCAAAACTCCTTCGGCATCCTTTTGTTCTTCAGCATTGACCGAACCATGTCAAGAATAGTCCGGTTCTTCCTTTCAGCCACGCCATTCTGTTGTGGTGAGTATGGTGCTGTTAGAAACCTCCTTATCCCCTGTTCCTCACAGAAAGACATAAACGCTGTTGAGGTATATTCCCCACCTCTGTCAGACCGCACCGATTTGATATAGCTTCCTGTTGCCTTCTCAATCATCACCTTGAACCTTTTGAACACATCAAACACCTCGGACTTCTCCTTCAGAAAGTAAACCCAAGTTTTCCGTGAGAAATCATCAATAAAGGAAATAAAATACTTCTTACCGCTGAAGGAACCCGGATTGATGGGTCCACACAAGTCGGTATGTATTAGTTCCAGAGGTTGCTTAGCCCGGAATCTTGCCATCTTCTGAAACGTGGTCCTGGCATGCTTGCCAAGTACACAACTCTCACAAAACTTTCCTTCAAAGTTGATGCCAGGTAACCCTTCCACCATCTTCTTCTTTGCCAACTCGGTTAGACCACCATAATGTAGGTGACCAAACCGGAGATGCCAAAGTGACGCCTTATCTTCCACCTCGGCTTGTAAACATTCAACCTGTATACATTTCAGATTTAGTTTATACATACGATTCTTACCCATTTGAACCCGAACTATCAGCCGACCTTGCTCATCTTTCAAATACAATACCCGGTCTTTCATAATAACCGAGTAACCTTTCTCCATCAGTTGACCCATGCTTAAAATATTGCTTTTTAGGTCGGGTACATAGTACACATCTCGAATTGAGCCAATTAACCCGTCCTTTTGTAGGAAACAGATCGTACCTCGGCCTTTTACCTCAACCTTTGAGGCATCCACGAACGAAACATGTCCGGTTTCCACCTTTCTCATCTCCTTGAAGAAGTGCTTATGTCCGCACATGTGGTTGCTCGCACCCGTGTCAAGATACCACTCCATGTCATCGTCTGGACTTCCTTTACTGTGTGTCATTAACAAGACACCATCCTTCATCTCGCCTTCTGTGGCTAGGTTGGACGTCTCCTCCACCTTTTTCTCCTCTCTGCATTCTCTTGCAAAATGTCCGACTTTGCCACAGTTGTAACACTTGTCCGAGTTACAATCTTTTGCATAGTGACCAAACTTTCCACATTTGTAACACTCGATGTTTGAATAATGTGACCGACCTCCTCGTCGACCTCGTCCTCTTCCTCTCCAGTTTTGTTGATTTGACTGTCCTACCTCATCACTATACACTTCTTGACTTCGGCCTCGACCTCTACCACCACGGCTAGTACCTCGTCCACCGCGGCCACGTCCTCTACCTCGAAAATTTTGAGAATAGAGCATCTTCTCATCTTTAATTGTTGCTTTGGTCTGAAGTGCCTGCTCAAGAGTTTCCTCCTTCTTCTTCTTTCTTTGTTCATGCGCTTCAAGGGAACCCGCCAACTCATCAATGGTGAGTGTAGACAGGTCCTTGGACTCCTCTATGGCACAAACCACGTTTTCGAACTGGTCTGTCAAAGATCTCAAGATTTTCTCCACCACTCTGGTGTCAGGTATATCTTCTCCATTCCGTTTTAACTGGTTCACAATTCCTTGAACCCGGGCAACGAACCCGGATACTCCTTCCGTGTCCTTCATCTTCATTCCCTCCAACTCGGCACGAAGGGTTTGAAGCCGGACTTGTTTAACCCGGTTAGCTCCTCTATAGACATTTGCTAAGATGTCCCAGGCTGCCTTTGAGGTCTCACAATTTGCTATCTTCTCGAACCCGGATTCGTCTACAGCTCGGAAGAGCATGAATAACGCCAGCTTGTCTTTTGCACGCGTCTCTTTCAACGCTTTGGTTTGAGCCGCCGAATGGCCTCCAGTGTCCTGTGGTTCTACAAAACCTGCTTGAACATTCTCCCAAGCGTCCTGGGATCCGAGAAGAGCCTTCATCTGGATGCTCCAATTCTCGTAGTTCTCCTTCGTCAACTTAGGTAGTGCCATATCACTCCCCCTCTCCATAGCTCTGATACCAATTTGTGGTATCACTATAATGTAGAACTTAAAATAAAACAACTATTTTCTTGTGGAGAAGACAAAACTTGTATTTCTCTTTTTCTTGTGATGTGTTGCTTACAATATTGATTAGTTTATATAGGCACTAGATTGCCTTTTCATGACCCAAACATTAAATTAGCCATAAACCACAAAACTAAACTTCCAACTCTTGGCCTCTCTAACTCTTGGCCTTTCACTTTCTCACAACTCTTGGCCTTTCACTTTCTTACAACTCTTGGCCTTTCACTTTCTCTAACTTAAAAGGGCATTTTTAAAAATTATTAAAAATTAAAGTTTGAAAAAAAAAAACAAAAGGAGTCAACAAGCGGAGGGTAAAAGAAAACAAGAAAAACAAATACCCATTCATGTCGTGAAGATGTTCAATTAATTTGTATATCTTTAATAAATTAATCGTCTCATGTTAAAAAAATGATATGATCATGTTGAAAAAATTACAACCACACAAAGATTAATCAACGATTATGATTTTGTAACTACCGATTTTAATATATTTCTTTCTTCTTTTATCACCTATGATTCACCTAGTTATAATTTCTGTGGATTCTCTTGACTTGTTGTATCCCTGCCATGCTGTATTCTAATTTTTATCACATGCATTTCATGGAAACACTTTTTCGTATGAAATTGTAGTCCTCGGTTCCTATGCTAGGATTTACTCTGGTGAATGTTATTTGCTTTTATGTGTATTTTTTTTCCATGCTGCATGCCTGCAATTTTTGTTGGAAATTCTTAATTAATAACATTCTAATAGTTCATGAGCTCTCAAGCATGCAACTACTAAGGTTGTACATATTTTACAATCATTACATACATTGTAAATTTGTTGTATTGGCCTTTTCTTATGTGCAAACCAAGGATGGTGTTATACGAATCAATAGCTAAGAAAGTGGTACATGGTTTATACGAAATTTTAACTGTTGTACACAAAAGCTGATTCATCTTAGAAGGTAATTAAAGAACATGTTTATCAAGCTTGAAAATCTTATTTTTTGTAATTACGGCTCAGCAATTGATCAGTTAGACGTTTTTTTTTTTTATAAAAAAAAAAAACTTAAACGATATAATCATTTTTAAAACATAATAAGTATTATTCTAAGAGATTTATGTATTACTTAGCCATTTAGGCAAAAGGTTAGAGACCTTAATCTTTTGGAGGAGAGGATGATAGCGAAAAATGGCTCTGGTTATTTGCAGAAGTCAACTAATCAGAATATACTAACACGTTTGTTACACACACAGAAAAAGCATTGGATGCATGTATGTAAATATATAAAATCACACACACAAATATTTATATGTATCTACCATCAAGCGCACTAACCATTTAAAAAAAAAAAAGGAAGTTGTTGTCAAAATGGAATTATTACAATATATATAATTTACATTTTAATAAAGTTAATTTTAATAGTATTAACTATTAATTTTAAAAGGACTTATGTTAAGAAATTAATTTATGATTAAGAATGATATTAATTTGTTGGGGTTTGTGTGATTTCTTCCCATGTGATATGGGTTTGGATATGATTGAATGAAAATGTCAAAAAGACTTATGGAATGAAAAGTCTTCTGCCTCAATACCAACCTTTTGTGCAATCTCCATTGAGCATTTTGCCCTCGGATAAAACAGAACTACCACATTAATTTATTTTATAGAATTATCAAGTTATTTTAGTAAATAAAATGCAACATTATTATAAATAAAAATGTATGTTATTTATGTGAATGTATTTTATAAAATCTTGAACCGTTATTTATCCTTAACGGTTGTTAGTACTATATTTTACTGTTTAAAGCACGTGTTTATTTTCATCTTTTAGAGTTGGAGTCAAATTTATTCAAGATATTATACAGTTCATAAGTTGTGAACACATTTAGTTGGTAACCTAATTTGATGCGTTTTTTAATTGTTTGTAATTATTACAAATTACAAATAACCATAATAATACATTTTCCAATAAATATTATTAATATACTCAACAATTCCCATTCACAAATAGAAAGTATTGGATATTTATAACAATGTTAAACTCTTTTCCCACCCATATCATGTTTAAAATTTGAATTAAAAAAAAAAAACAATGGGATATTAATACAAATGTCTGCTAGTAATTAATGATGAATCCTTTCCCACCTAATGAAGCTTAAATTTTGATATTCAGCAAATCAACTCAAGCAATTGAGTGTGTTGAGATCAAAGGATGCAGCGGCACTATTTATGATGTTTCAAGCCGTTGAAGGAAGCGGTGGTCTTGAAAAGATTGGAGGTGCGACGACGGCAAAGGAAGCTTGGGATATATTGGAGACGACTTACAAAGGCGCGGACCGTGTGAAGCAGGTCCGACTTCAAACTCTAAGAGGAGAGTTGGAGGGGATGAAGATGAAGGAAACCGAAGGAGTGTCGGACTTCATCACCCGGGTTCAAACCGTGGTGAACCAGTTGAAACGAAATGGAGAGGTGTTGACCGACTCCAGAGTCGTTGAAAAAATTCTGAGGTCGTTGACAGACGACTTCGAGAACGTGGTATGTGCAATTGAGGAGTCTAAGGACTTAGCTACGCTCTCTGTTGAAGAGCTAGCAGGTTCTCTTGAGGCGCATGAACAACGCAAGAAAAAGAAGAAAGAAGAGACACTGGAGCAAGCACTTCAGTCAAAAGCAAATATCAAGGATGAAAAGGCACTCTACTCTCAGAATGTCCGAGGTAGAGGTCGTGGACGAGGTGGACGTGGAAATGGCCGAGGAGGTCGTGGCCGAGGTCAGGAAGTGAAACATGAAGAAAGAGCTGAGACGAGTCAGCAAAATTGGAGAGGTAGAGGACGTGGTCGAGGTGGAAGAGGCCGATGGACAAACCAATCAAACGTGGAATGTTACAAATGTGGGAAGTATGGACATTATTCAAGAGATTGCAACTCGGACAAGTGTTATAACTGTGGCCGAGTTGGGCATTTCGCTAAGGATTGCCGAGATGAAAGAAGAGTTGACGAGGCTTCAAACCTCACTGCAGAAGGAGAAATAAAAGATGGAGTTCTGATGTTAGCACATGGTGAAACTAGCTCGAAGGTTGAGTCGGAGTGGTACCTGGATACTGGTGCCAGTAATCACATGTGTGGTTACAAACATTTGTTCAAGGAGTTGAGAACGGTGGAAGCTGGACATGTCTCTTTTGGAGACGCGTCCAAAATTGATGTAAAAGGCCGAGGTACGATCTGTTTCTTGCAAAGAGATGGACGAATTGGTACAATTCGGGACGTGTATTACGTGCCTGAGCTCAAAAGCAATATTCTGAGCATTGGACAATTGATGGAGAAAGGCTACTCGGTTCTAATGACAGACCGAGTTCTGCTGTTGAAAGACAAACAAGGGCGTCTGATAGCCCGAGTTCAGATGGAGAAAAATAGAATGTACAAGCTGAGTCTGAGGAGTATGGAGGTCGGTTGTCTGCAAGCCGAGGTGGAGGATAAAATGTCGCTGTGGCATCGACGGTTTGGACACCTTCATTATGGTGGTCTGACCGAGATGATGAAGAAGAACATGGTGGTGGGACTGCCAAAGATTAACTCTGAAAGAAATTTTTGTGAGGACTGCGTATTGGGAAAACATGCGAGGAGCCCATTCCAAAGGATGGCGAGATACCGAGCTAGGCAGCCTCTGGAATTAATTCATACCGACCTGTGTGGACCCATTACTCCCGGGTCATTCAGTGGTAAGAAGTATTTTGTAACGTTTATTGATGATTTTAGTCGAAAGACTTGGGTGTATTTTTTGAAAGAAAAATCCGAGGTGCTAGAGGCATTTAGGAGCTTTAAAGTGATGATAGAAAATGGTACTGGGAGGTACATCAAGTCGGTCCGTTCAGACCGAGGTGGGGAGTACGTGTCAACAGCTTTCAAGAAGTACTGTGAAGAACATGGGATAAGGCGGTTCCTGACCGCACCGTACTCGCCCCAGCAGAATGGAGTAGCTGAAAGAAAGAACCGGACTATCCTGGATATGGTCCGATCTATGTTAAAGACGAAAAACATGCCAAAAGAGTTCTGGGGAGAAGCTGTACAATGTGCAGTGTATGTGCAGAACAGATGTGCACATTCAAATTTGAATGACAAGACTCCGCAAGAAGCATGGAGCGGATTGAAGCCCTCAGTGGGTCACTTTAGAGTCTTTGGGAGTGTTGCTTATGCACACATACCGGATCAGTTGAGGACAAAACTAGATGATAAGAGTAAGAAGTTTGTGTTTATTGGTTATGATGAGAAGACGAAGGGATACAAGTTGTTGGATCCCGTTAGTAAAAAGGTGCTGGTTAGCCGAGATGTGAAAGTGAATGAAGAAGATGCTTGGGACTGGAACAGTCCATCAGGGGACAATGTGGAACCCGGAAATAGATCAATTGAGGTCAAACAACCTTCGACCTATATCCCTGCAAATCCTGAAGTTTCTGATGGTGAAGAAGAGTTGAGACAACCAAGGATGAGGAGTCTACAAGATCTGTATGATTCCACCAGTGAAGCACACCTGGTATGTTTGTTAGCAGACTCTGAGGAAGTGAGTTTTGAAGAAGCAATTCGAAATGTGAAATGGCAATCAGCCATGGAGGAGGAAATTAAAGCAATAGAAAAGAACAAGACGTGGGAGTTAGCCGAGCTACCCAAAGGAAGTCGGCCCATTGGTGTGAAATGGGTGTATAAAAAGAAAATGAATGCTAAGGGGGAGATCGAAAGATATAAAGCCCGGCTGGTGGCGAAAGGGTATAGGCAGAAGGCCGGCATTGACTATGACGAGGTGTTCGCACCCGTAGCAAGAATGGAGACTATCAGGCTGTTAATTTCTCAAGCAGCCCAGTTCGGATGGCCGATCTATCAGATGGATGTGAAGTCGGCATTCTTAAATGGAGTACTCGAAGAGGAGGTGTATCTGGAACAACCTCCGGGATTCATGAAAGCAGGACAAGAAAGAAAAGTGTTGAGACTGAAGAAAGCTTTGTATGGGTTGAAGCAGGCCCCAAGAGCCTGGAACACAAGAATTGACAATTACTTCAAGAAAGATGGACTTGAACAATGTCCGTATGAACATGCACTCTATGTGAAGAAAAAGGGAAGTAAAATTCTACTTGTTGCTCTATATGTTGATGATCTGATTTTCTTGGGTAATGATGAAGGGATGATTCAAGATTTCAAGAATAAAATGACGAAGGAGTTCGAGATGACGGATCTCGGTCTGATGAAATATTTTCTTGGTTTGGAGGTCAGACAAGACAAATCTGGGATTTTCGTTTCTCAGGAAGCCTATGCAAAAGGAATTTTAGAGAAGTTTAAAATGAGTAATTGCAACCCGGTTTCAACCCCTATGGAACCCGGTGTTAAACTTTCAAGATATGATGGAGGTGAAAAGGTAGATCCGAGTGTTTATCGGAGTCTAGTTGGAAGTCTGAGGTACTTGACGTGTACGAGACCGGATCTGTGTCTGAGTGTTGGAATAATAAGCCGATTTATGGAAGAGCCGAGCTATACTCATTGGAAGGCGGCAAAGAGAATTTTAAGATATGTTCAAGGAACAATCTCGCAAGGACTTCATTACTCGAAGTCGGATAAGTACAAACTGACAGGATATTCGGATAGTGATTGGTGCGGAGATGTTGATGACAGGAAGAGCACGGCTGGCTATGTATTTTTCATGGGAAACACGGCATTCACGTGGGTGTCAAAGAAGGAACCTATTGTGACTTTATCTACATGCGAAGCCGAGTACGTTGCTGCTTCCTGGTGTGTTTGTCATGCAATTTGGCTGAGAAATTTATTGAGCAAGTTGGAGCAAGAGCAAGTCGGTTCAACTGAAATCCGAGTTGACAACAAATCTGCGATCGAGTTAGCAAAGAACCCGGTCAACCATGAAAGAAGTAAGCATATTGATGTCAGGTTCCATTTCATCCGAGATCAAGTCAAAGAAGGAAAGGTGGAGCTCACTCATGTTGCAAGCCGAGATCAAGTTGGAGATATTTTCACAAAGCCCCTGCCGACGTTGTTGTTTGAGAATTGCAAGAAGAAGATGGGAATGAAGGACGGTAGAGATATTAAAGTTTAAGGGGGAGTTTTGTTGGTTTAAACTTTATTTAATTAAAAGAAAAATAGGAAAATAAAGAGTCTTATGGTGAAGGGATGTGTCCTTAGGAATTTGTTAGTGGACATTAATGAGTTTAGAGTTTCTATGAAGTAGTTATTATGATGTTTAGTTTTCCTAAGTTGGTCATTAGTATTCTTAATTGCTAATGCTTTTAAATAGCACCATGTAAACCATTGTAAAGTGGCTTGGCATATACAGATTGTGATAATAAAAATATTGCTGAAGCTCATCTAAAACTAATTTGCGGAAATGTTACCGCCGCACCTGTACAGGGACAAATGCAAAGCTAACTAAAACATAATCTTATTCCAAAATATATATTCAATGTAAAAATTTAAAATATAAATTCAGAATCTAAATATATCTAATACATTTGTAAATCCTAAGCCAAGTTTGAAAAGTTTGAGATGTTTTTCTCACCGCTAACTGCCAACCCCATCCTTTGAAACCTGTTTCACTGAGACCCTGCTCCCCGTAGGATCATTGCAGCCAAACAAACACAAATAGTCAGCAACACTGGTAATCCTAATCCGATATACAAAATTAAAAATAAAACTCATAATAATCAAATCAAGTAACATAACTCAAAAGTTCAAATCAAGTATCAACTCATTATTAATTATATTAATCTTTAGTTAGACCATTTAGTTTATTTAATAAGGGTAATCATCAACTAACATTAAGATCAATCTTAGACCATTTTGTTGCTACCCCTATTGCTGTGGGGCTTGAGTTGCCCAGTGATGTGCTTTCTCCACCGATGCGGGTGACCACCGCCACCAGAGAAAAATGTTTGACCTCCACTGTCCATCGCGATGTAGCGTTTCAGTGGGATGGCCGTGACTTCTTGGTAGATCTGATAGGATTTCCGATGGCCAACTTGGAGATTATTCTAGGCATGGATTGGCTGTCCAGAAACTGTGCATTGATTGATTGTTGTGCCAAGAGAGTGGTGATGTCTCCGGGTGGGTCCACAGCCAGTTCCTCACCGTTCATTTCAGTCCTGCAGGCGAGGAGGGCCTTGAGAGCAGGGGCATTTGGCTATGTCATGTTGGGAGGTTTGGTGAGTGGGACACAGGAGGATCTAACTGGCATTCCTGTGGTGAGGGAATTCCTCGAGGTGTTTCCTGAGGAGATTCCTGAGTTTCCACCGCAGAGGGAGATAGAGTTCTCCATTGATTTATTGCTTGGTGTGGGGCCTATATCGTTGGCTCCATACTGGATGTTGCCACCGGATGTTGCCACCGGAGTTGGCAGAGCTGAAGAAGCATATTGAGGAGCTTTCAGCGAAAGATTTCATTCGGCCGAGTGTGTCTCCTTGGGGAGCACCGGTCATTTTTGTGAAAAAGAAAGATGGGACTATGCGATTGTGCACTGACTACAGACAGTTGAACAAGGTGACAATCAAGAACAAGTATCCCCCTCCACGCATTGATGATTTGCTGGATCAGCTCAGGGGTGCTTGCGTGTATTCCAAGATTGATCTCTGGTCCGGTTACCATCAGATACGGGTTAAGCCGGAGGATGTCCCAAAGACAGCCTTTCGCTCGAGGTACGGGCATTATGAGTACTTGGTGATCCCGTTTGGACTCACCAATGCACCCGCAGTGTTCATGGACTACATGAACAGGATCTTCCAGCCGTACCAGGATCAGTTTGTGATCGTCTTCATTGACGACATCTTGATTTACTCCAAGACAGAGGAGGAGCATGCTGAGCACTTGAAGATTGTTTTGCAAGTGTTGAAAGAGAAAAAACTATATGCTAAGCCGTCAAAATGTGAGTTTTGGCTCAAGGCGGTGAAATTTCTGGGTCATGTGATTTCCGCTGATGGAGTTGCAGTTGATCCTAACAAGATTGAGGCCGTGATGGATTGGGAGAGGCCCAAGACGGTTACAGAAGTGAGAAGCTTCTTGGTTTTGGCTGGGTACTACATGAGGTTCATAGAGGGATTCTTCAATATGGTGCTACCGATGACTCGCCTTACCCGAAAGGAGTCTCCATTCGTGTGGACACATGAGTGTGAGGAGTGCTTCCAGGAGTTGAAGGAGAGACTGACTACTGCTCCTGTGTTAGTCCTTCCTGATCCTGCGGAGCAGTTTGAGTTATATTGTGATGCCTCTTGTAAAGGGCTAGGCTGTGTGCTGATGCAGAAAGGGAAAGCTGTTGCTTATGCTTCAAGACAGTTGAAACCTCACGAGGAGAACTACCCGACTCACGACTTGGAGTTGGCAGCTATTGTTTTTGCTTTCAAGATTTGGAGGCATTACCTGTTTGGCATGCAGTTTGCTATATTCAGTGACCATAAGAGTCTGAAATATCTGTTTGACCAGAAGGAGTTGAACATGAGACAACGGAGATGGATGGAGTTCTTGAAGGACTACGACTTTGAGTTAAGGCATCATCCTGGCAAGGCCAATGTGGTAGCTGATGCTTTGAGTCGGAAATCCATGAGCTTATCCAGCTTGATGATGAGCAACTATGAGGTGATCGAAAAGCTCAGAGACTTGAGAGTAAACTCCTTGTTTGGGGGTGCACTACTCGAGATGGAAACAGCAAAAGTGATTAATGAGCTGATGGAAAAGATTAAAGAGGCACAAGTGCAAAGAGAGTGCCTTGATTATGTGAAGAACCAGGACGGTGTGTCTTGGAACGAGGATGGTTTGCTGCTGTTTCAGAAGAGGGTTGTTATCCCTCGAGGGCCATTGACTGAGGAGGTTATGGCAGAGGCTCATAAGGGCTAGTTTACTATCCACCCTGGTGCTACAAAAATGTACCTGGACTTAAAGAAAAAATTTTGGTGGTCGGGCATGAAGAAGGACATAGCGGTCTACGTGTCCAAGTGTCTTATATGTCAGAAGGTGAAGATTGAGCACCAGAAATCGTCCGGTAAACTTCAACCTCTTGAGATTCCACAGTGGAAGTGGGAGAGTATTTCCATGGACTTCGTGGTGGGACTGCCTAAGACTCAGCCTGGTTGTGACTCTATCTGGGTCATTGTGGACAGATTGACCAAGTTTGCCCATTTTCTTCCAGTGAAGGTGAGCTTCACTACAGAGCAGTTGGCCAAGCTATATGTCTGTGAGATTGTGAGGCTTCACGGGGTGCCCGAGAGTATCATCAGTGATAGGGACCCGAAGTTCATATCTCGGTTCTGGGAGGCGCTGCAAGAGGCTTTTGGTACACAGCTGAGATTGAGTACCGCCTATCACCCTCAGACTGACGGACAGACTGAGCGGACCATCCAGACATTGGAGGACATGTTGAGAGCTTGCACGTTGGAGTAGGGTTCCGCATGGGATAGGTACCTTCCGTTGGTAGAATTTTCGTACAACAACAGTTTTCATGCTAGTCTGGGCATGGCACCCTACGAGGCGCTGTATGGTAGGAGGTGTCGGACTCCTACTTGCTGGTCTGAGGTTGGAGATAAAGAACTTTTTGGCTTGGACTTTGTCCAAGATACTACCCAGCAGATCCAGATGATCAAGGAAAAATTGAAGCAGGCGCAGAATCGCCAGAAGAGCTACTATGATGTCAAGCATCGTCCACTGGAGTTCAGTGAGGGTGAGCACGTGTTTGTGAGACTTTCACCTGTCATCGGTGTTGGACGGGCACTCAGAGTGAGGAAGTTGAGCCCGCGGTTCATTGGGCCCTAGCAGATCCTTGGTAGAGTAGGATCTGTTCCCTATCGACTTGCCTTACCTCCGAACCTAGCCAACATCCACGACGTGTTTCACGTGTCTCAGCTTCGGAGGTACATAGCAGATCCTTCGCACGTGGTGCAACCGGATGATGTGGAGGCTCGGGAGAACCTAAAGACTCCCGTCGGACCACTCAAGATTCTCGATCGAGGCGAGAAACAGCTTAAAAGCAAGACTATTCTGATGGTCAAGGTGCAGTGGACTGGGCGTAGTCTCGAGGAGTGCACGTGGGAGCGAGAAGATGAGCTTCTCCGGCAGTATCCCGACTTCCGAGACAGGTATGTTTCGGATTTTGAGGACAAAATCCTTAAAAAAGTGGGGTGAATGTAAGAACCCGCACCGCTAATTAAGGTAATTAGTGAATTAATTATAATAATTAGGCAATGATTCCATAATTGACCTTAATAATTATTATTTGGTTTAAATAATTATAGTAAGTGAGTAAAGATGCTGAAAGTCGCTTTTCGGAAGAAAAGTGCAGATACCGGTTCTGCTACCCGGTATAAATGCGTACCGGAAAAGTATCCCGGAAAGTTATAACGAATGCATGATAATTACTAGAATATTATGTAGGACTCGTAAAACAAGTTTCAAGTCAAAATAATGTAATCTGATGCCAGAACTGATACTGGCTATGGAAAAGCGCGTACCGGAAAGGTACTCCGAAAAATAAAATAAAAATATGAAAAATCTTAGAAAAATGTGTAGGTTTGGATTCCAAAGTTTGGGATCAAGATCTTTTGCGTTGCTATTAAGGCTAATACTGCGCGTTAAGTGACCAATGGTCTATATATTCATTAGTTGGCTCTAAACCCTAGGTAACCAACTTGTGCTACGTGGGTTTTTGGAGGAGGCTGAACACATTTCTGCTCCTTGCTCTTCCCCTCCATTCCTTGAGTCAAGTTACCAATTTTCTTGATTCTCTTCACCTTTTCTACTTGTAAACACTTGTGAGTGACCTTTGTGTGAGGAAGGGGCTGCTTTGAGTTGTTGGGTGGTATGAGCTTGGTGTGAGCATTTTGTTGCTTAAAGAAGCAACCTTTGGGTATAAAGATCAAGTCTTGTGCACCATTTTCGTACACCTTGTGTGGCCTGAGTTGAGGAACTGTTGGAGAGCTCCATGAGCACTGTCCATTCTTTTTTTGAGCCTTGGTAAGTTCCACCTACCATGATCATGAGTTTAAATGCTTAAAAATGGAACCTTGATGCATGTATTGAGCTAAGTTGATAACTTAAGGGTGGGGTAGGTTAAACACACCTAGAAATACATGTTTAAGTGTCTATAATCGGTTAAAGTTAGACCCTTTGGACTGGATATTCACGAAATGCAGAAACTGCATTCTGTCATGAGATATCCGGATATTTGTCGAACAGATATCCGGATATCAACATCCGGATATGGTATCCGGATATTGATATCCGGATATGGGATCTGGGTATCCGGATATGGTATATCCGGATATGGTAAGTGTGATATCCGGATATTGCATATCCGGGTATGTCCCTTGTAATATCCAGATATCCTGGGATTTCGCAGAACAGTAGCTGTACTGTGGGAACAGTAAGCTATTGGGGGTTTGTGGACCCTAGATTAAGGAAGTTGAACTTCTGTAATTAATGAACTAAGTCAGAATCATCTGATTAGGGGCTTATGGCTTTGTTGGAAGCCTTAAGACGTAAAACGTAAAGGAAGGGCATAGTCTTTAAGTTGTATGCTTGTGATGCATAATTAATGATATATTATTGGTCCATAACAGATTGTGATACTGTTGTGTTTGGACTTGAGAGTGGTTGGACTATTGGCTTGGATTGATTGCTTGCAAGGTAAGCTTTCGTGTCCTCGGGTTAGCCATGTTGTGGTTCCACCATGTCCCATGGGGATGTGGTTTATGCATGCTGTGTTACATGCTTTGATGTTTTGGAAATGTTGTTGAGCTATTATATGCAATGTGCTTTTATGATATGCATGTGATGTCCACCTATACGGTAAGCCTGAGTATGTGGTACATACAAGATGGTGAGGCTGTGGGTGAGGTGCAAGCGGTGTTCCTTGTGCTTATGTGGGCATAGACGTATTCCTGCATTTCTCTGGCCAGTAGATTTTATAAACACACATGGCATGAATATCTGTTGCACTGCATAGTTTTGGAACTAATATTGGAATTACTGCTTTTTGAACTTATATTGCACATGTAAGTGAGCTTGGGGTGGAAGATCCTTGAGGACCCCTTGTCTTACTGAGATTTCTTGTTTAGAGATCTCACCCCACGTTTGGGGACGCTTATTTCAGGTTCAGGTAATGTTGAGGGCTCAGGTGGCAGGAGGCCAGAGCTGAGTTAGATGTTATTGTGATATGCTGACATGCTGGATGTTGACTGCTGTTTATGTTTTTTGTTATGATTATGTTGAGACTGATATTGGGCTTTGTTGCCTTATTTGGTGAGCATGGGGTTTGTCCATGCCACATAGACTTGTTATTGTCTTCTTAGTTAAAGCTGTATTAAAGTATCAGGATTTTTGGTCCAGGCTATGTGTTGTAGTCCTGTGACTTTAGATACTCACACTATATTTATATATGAGGTATTCAGTTAGTTGTCTTGCAATTTACATACAGGCAGTATTTTATGAAATTGATTAAGTAATCAAGTTGGTTAAGGTTAATGACATCATAAGTGAATTAAAGAAAAAGTTATTCCGCATTTTAATTAAGCGTGGCTTAATACGATAGTATGTTAACAATCTGGGTTAACACGGGCTGTTACATGGTGCAACCGGATGATGTGGAGGTTCGAGAGAACCTAAAGACTCCCATCGGACCACTCAAGATTCTCGATCGTGGCGAGAAGCAGCTGAGGAGCAAGACCATTCCGATGGTCAAAGTGCAGTGGACTGGAAGAACTCCTGAGGAGTGTACCTAGGAGCGAGAGGACGAGCTTCTCCGGCAGTATCCCGACTTTCGAGACAGGTATGTTTCTGATTTTGAGGACAAAATCCTTAAAAGGTGGGGTGAATGTAAGAACCCGCACCGTTAATTAAGGAAATTAATTAATTAAATGTGAGAATTAGGAAATAATTCCATAATTGACCCTAATAATTATTATGAGGCTTTAATAATTATAGTAAGTGAGTAATAATGCTGAAAGTCGATTTTCGGACGAAAAGCGCAGATACCGGTTCTGCTACCCGGTATAAATACGTACCGGTGAAGTATCCCGGAAGACGCGATCTTGTCCTCAAGATCGAAACTTGGAAAAGCTTGTGTGAACTCTGTATAGGCGACCCAGGTAGCATCTTCTAATGGAAGTCCTTCCCACTGTACCAGGAGCTATAAAGTCTCCTTCTTTCCATGCTGCAACACTCGAGTGCGAAGCACCGCCACCGGTTTAGTGATCGGGTGATTTTCCCAGCTTGCGTGCGGTAGAGGAGCAGAGTGAAAGGCTGGATTTTGACGGTACTGTTTGAGGAGGGACACATGGAATACTGGATGGATCCTTGACTCCGCTGGTAGATCCAATCGGTACGCTACCGGTCCGACGCGCTCCGTGATGGAATAAGGACCATAGAAACGACGTCGGAGTTTGGAAAATGTCTGATTGCGTACGGATCGCTGTCGGTATGGTTGGAGTTTAACCAGGACTTGGGTACCCACTGTAAACTGTACATCTCTCCTCTTTTTATCTGTTTGAATCTTCATTTGATGCCTGGTTCTGTGTAGAGTTTCGCGAAGTTGCTTGATCATTGCGTCTCGACGGGTCAGCAACACATCGACAGCTTCAATTTGGGAGGTCGTTTCTGAGTACGGTGGAATACTAGGCGGAGCTCCTCCATAGACGATTTGAAAAGGGGAAGTTCCGATCGATGAATGGTATGCTGAGTTATATGAAAATTCAGCCCAAGGTAAATAATGAATCCATTGTTTTGGTGATTCCATGGTATAGTAGCGCAAATATTGTTCATGCCCCCTGTTTGTAACCTCTGTCTGGCCATCTGTTTCAGGATGATTAGCAGTGCTATAACACAGCCGTGTACCACTTAGACACGCTAATTCAGACGAAAATTTGCTCACAAGATAATATCTCTATCCGAGACAATTGATCTAGGGATTCCATGCAATCGACAGATGTTATCAACAAAAACTGAAGCAACTCTAGTGGCTGTGAAATTTGGAGGCAGCCCTATGAAATGGGCGTACTTTGAGAGGCGATCCGCTACTACTAGGATAGCGGTTTTGCCTTCGGAATTGGGAAGTCCAATGATGAAATCCATGGATAAATCCTCCCAGATGGCGAGGGGTACTGTCAATGGTTGAAGGAGCCCTGCAGGTGATAGTGGCTGGTACTTTGTCACCTGACAAATGGGACAGGTTCTCACAAACTCATGTACGTCCCTCTTAAGGTTGGGCCAGTAGTATATGGGAAGTATTCGCTGTAATATTTTCTTCACACCTTTGTGGCCTCCAATTAAGGATGAATGGAACTCGTGGAGAATAACTGTGCGAAGCTCTGAGCTGGAAGCTAGGGTGATCATTCCTTTAAAGAGAATAAGACCATCTCTTATGATGTAATTTTCATAACCTTCAACTCTGTTCTCAATTTTCTCTTTTAATTGCACTAACTCTGTCATCCTTTGGACCTTTGTTTTGATCTGTTCGGTCAGGTGATGTATTACTGTGGAAAGTGTCGTGATGCAAGGATTGCTAGTGTCTTCTGGTGGTTCAGTTTCGGACTTTGGAGACAATGCATCAGCGACTTTATTCACTGCTCCAGGATAGTATTCTATAGTATAATCAAATCCAAGCAATTTGACTAGGAAGCGTTGTTGTTCAGGGGTTTGGATTACCTGCCCCATCATATCCCGGAGGCTCTTCTGGTCGGTCCTAATTGTGAAAGGCCCTCCTAACAGATATTGTCTCCATTTAGCCACCCCTTCTGTAATGGTGAACATCTTCCTCACGTAAGTGGAAGCCTGTTGCATTTTTGGATTGAGCTTCTTGCTAAAGTAGGCTATAGGCTTGTTGTCCTAGCTCAACACTGCTCCTACCCCCACCCCTGAAGCATCTGTAGTCAACATGAACCTTTTAGTAAAATCGGGTAAAGCCAGAATAGGGGGATTAGACAAGGCTGTCTTGAGTTCCCACATAGCTTGTTCGACCCTTTCATTCCAATCAAAGGCACCCTTGTGCAGTAAAGCAGTTAAAGGGGCTGCAATTTGGGAAAATCCACGAACGAATTTATGGTAGTACCCTGCTAACCCAAGAAACCCGCGTAATTATTTCACAGTGGAGGGCTTCTCCCAATCCTGTATTGCTTGAATCTTACCAACATCAGGCCTCACCCCTATGGCATCAACTATGTGGCCTAAGTACTCCACCTCTCTTTGACCAAATGCACACTTCGATCTTTTGGCATAAAAGTGATTCTGTCTTAGGCACTCCATAACTCTCCTTAGGTGTTCCACATGTTCTAACACTGATTGACTGTATACCAGTATATCATCAAAGAACACTATGACAAACTTGCGCAGAAACTCCTTTAGAACCGAATTCATAATTCCCTGGAAGGTTGCTGGGGCATTAGTGAGCCCAAAAGGAATCACTACAAATTCATAGTGCCCTTGGTGAGTCCGAAACGGATTTTTGTAGACATCTTCAGTAGGGATGTGCATGGGTCGAACCGAACCGGTTTTTTTGAAAAACCGAACCGAATTGGTTTAAGTGGTTCGGTTCGAAAGTGGTTCGGTTCGGTCCAAAACTGGTTCGGTTCGGAAGTGGTTCGGTTCAGTTCGAAAGTGGTTCGGTTCGGTTCGGAACCGGTTCGGAAGTGGTTCGAAACCGGTTCGGGTCGACCCTCTTTTGAAAAGAAAAAAATTAAAAATTTTAAAAAATAAAGTTATAAAAATTAATTTGGTTTGGTTTGAAAATGGTTCGGTTCGGTTCGGAAACGGTTCGGTTCTTGAACCGGTTCTAAAAACTGGTTCGGTTCTTAAACCGGTTCTAAAAACCGGTTCGGTTCATGAACCGGTTCTTTAAAAACCGGTTCGGTTCATGAACTAGTTTTTTAAAACCGGTTATTTTATGGAGGGGTTCGGTTCGGTTCATGGTTCGACCCATTTTTATGGTTATTTTGCACACCCCTAATCTTCAGGGGCCATTCAGATTTGATGGTACCCTGAACGCAAATCCATCTTGGAAAAAATAACCGATCCAGTTAATTCGTCTAATATCTCATCCACCGTGGGAATTGGGAATCAGTTTAGTATAGTGACTTGATTTAGAGCTCTGTAATCAACACAGAATCTCCAAGTCCCATCCTTCTTCTTGACCAATAAGGCTGGTGATGAGAACGGGCTCAAGCTAGGCCTAATGACACCTGTCTCCAGCATTTCTTTCACCATCTTTTCAATTTCAGATTTTTGAAAGTAGGGTATCTGTATGGTCTGACATTTACTGCTTTGGTTTCAGGTTCAAGATGAATTCTATTATCCTGTAGTCTCTGGGGAGGTAGCTGAATGGGAGTTGCAAATATGTCCTCATATTCTTGTAACACTGGTTGTATAGACAGATGGCAGTCCTCTTCCTTGATGGCTTCCTGTGAGTAGTGATGGTCAATAGTCTGCATCTGGAAATAGGTAGCTACAACATCAGAAGTGGTGAGTTTGCGCAGCTGATGTAACTCTATGGGTTCAACTTGTATTCGGCTCTCCCCTTGTAGTTCAACCAACTTTCCTTCCCTTTCAAACTTCAACACTAGTTGTTGGTAATTTGTAGTCACATCACCAAGTTCTGATAGCCACTGTACTCCGAGAACTATTTCGGCTCCTTGGATGGGAAGGAAAAATAGATCAGTAAGGAATATATTTCCTTGTAATTCCAACCTCACCTTTTGACAGACACCTTTACAACCCAAGCTGGCTCCATTTCCTACCAGAACCTTGAATTGATTAACAGGTTTTATTTCCAATCCGAGGAACTTAACTAACCTTTCTTGTACAAAATCGTGAGTAGAGCCTCCATCCACTAACACTTGGACCGATTTCTTATTGATGAGCCCTGTCAAACTCAGGGTGCTTGAAGAGTATTGCCCATCCATAGCATGCAAGCTAATGCCAGGTACCTCTTCCTCCTCACCTCCGATTTTCTCATTGGTAACTTCAAACACTTCATCCTTCTCTTCTTTATCATCATCTTCCTGAATAAGCAACAAGAACATTTTTCTTTTACACACATGATTCCTATTAAATTTTTCATCACAATAATAACAAAGACCTTTCTCCCTTTTTTCCATCATTTCAGCAGCTGACAAACGTCTAATTGGCAGAGTTTCCTTCGAATTTCTAGTGTTGTTGATCACCCCTTTTGCTGGAGTTGGTAATAATCCGGTTTGCTATCTCACCGTGTGGCTATTGGTATAATTCTTCTAGAATCCCATCCTTGCAGGGACTCTGTCATTCAATTTATCTTCCACCACCTTCGCTAGCTCAATGGAATTCTGCAATGATTCCGGCAAATGCATACGAAACTCCTTCCGGATCTCAGATCTAAGCCCATTTTCAAAGTAACTTTGCAAGCTGATATCATATATTCCTATGATTTGGTTAGATAATTGCTCGAACTCTTTCTGATAATCTGCTACTGTTGCATTCTGCATCAACCTTCCCAATTCCCCTCTGAGGTCCTTATATTTTGAAGGACCAAACCGCGAACGTATGGCTACTATAAATGCATCCCAGGTGGTTAATCGTTGGCTTCTCTCCATCCAATGGAACCAATCTTCAGCTGTTCCATCCATCTGAAAGGATGTCAAGGTCGATTTGTCCCCATCATTTAGATTGTGAAACCCATAGAATTGCTGGATCTTGTGAATCCATGGTTCTGGATTTCCTCATGAGAATCTAGGCACGGTGAACTTCACCAATTTGTATGCATTGTTTCCAAAGAAGGTATTCAACCCAGACTCGCTGTTGCTGCTTCCTCCTTTCACTTCTGATTTGTTTTTTATATTCTGATCTAACTTGGCTTCCATTAACGTTAATTTCAGATTCATGCTCTGAAGTAGCTCTCCCAAGGTGTAACAGCCCGTATTAACCCGGATTGTTATTAAGCCACGCTTAATTAAAATGCGGAATAACTTTTTCTTTAATTCAATTATGACGTCATTAAACTTAACCAACTTGATTACTTAATCAATTTCATGAAATACTGCCTGTATGTAAATTGCAAGAAAACTAACTGAATACCTCATATATAAATATAATGTGAGTATCTAAAGCCACAGGACTACAACACGTAGCCTGGGTCAAAATCCTGATACTTTAATTACAACATCAAATTAAAAGACAATAGTCAAACCATGTGGCATGGACAAACCCCATGCTCACCAAATAAGGCAACAATGCCCAACAACAGTCTCAATATAATCATAACTGAAAACTTAAACAACAGTCAATTAACCAGCAACCATCATGTCAGCAAAGCACAGATAAATCTAACTCAGCTCTGGCCTCCTGCCACCTGAGCCCTCAACATTACCTGAACCTGAAATAAGCGTCCCCAAACGTGGGGTGAGATCTCTAAACAAGAAATCTCAATAAGACAAGGGGTCCTCAAGGATCTTCCACCCCAAGCTCACTTACATGTGTAATATAAGTTCAAAAACAGTATTTACAATATAAGTTCCAAAACTATGCGGTGCAGCAGATAATCATGCCATGTGTGTTTATCAAATCTACTGGCCAGAGAAATGCAGGAATACGTCTATACCTACATGAGTACAAGGAACACCGCTTGCACCTCACCCACAGCCTCACCATCTTGTATGTACTACATACTCAGGCTTACCGTATAGGTGGACACCACATGCATATCATAAAAGCACATTGCATATAATAGCTCAACAGCATTTCCAAAACATCAAAGCATGTAACACAGCATGCATAAACCACATCCCCATGGGACATGGTGGAACCACAAAATGGCTAAACCGAGGACACGAAAGCTTACCTTGCAAGCTAGCTATCCAAGCCAAGAGTCTAACCACTCTCAAGTCCAAAAACAGCAGTATCACAATCTGATATGGACCAATAATACATTATTAATTATGCATCACAAGCATATAACTTAAAGACTACGCCTTTCCTTTACGTTTTACGTCTTAAGGCTTCCAACAAAGCCATAAGCCCTTAGTCATATGATTCTGACTTAGTTCATTAATTACAGAAGTTCAACTTCCTTAATCTAGGGTCCACAAACCCCCCAATAGCTTACTGTTCACACAGCACAGCTACTGTTCTGCGAAAACCCAGGATATCCGGATATCACAAGGGACATATCCGGATATGCCATATCCGGATATCACACTGGCCATATCCGGATATACCATATCCGGAAACCCAGATCCCACATCCGAATATGGATATCCGGATACCATATCCGGATATGCATATCCGGATACCATATCCGGATACTGATATCCGGATATCTGTTCGACAAATATCCGGATATCTCACGACAGAATGCAGTTTCTGCATTTCGTGAATATCCAACCCAAAGATTCAACTTTTAACACATGTACACGTTAAAGCATGCATCTTTAATCCATTTTAGGTTCATACTCATTATACCTTCTTGTTTACTCATTAAACATGGCCAAGACATCAACTTTAAGCATTAAAACTTAAGATCAAAGGTGAGGGAACTTACCCCAAGCTTTAAGCAGCCAACAATGGTGCTCTTGGAGCTCACAAGTCAGCTCCAAGGTACTGACTTTAGGGAGGACGAAAATGGAGCAACAAGGTGAGTTCTTTCCCCACCAAGGAAGCTACTTGAAGCTTCAACACCCACACAACACCAACTCAGCCCCACCCCTCAACCAAAACAGTATTCTCAACTCAGAATGAGACCAACAATGTAATCTCAAGGCTCACTCTCACCCTCACCAAGTGTTTAAAGTGATGGAACAAGCACGAAAGGTGATAATCTAGGCCAAAGGAAGAAGAAGAAGGGTAAAGGAAGCACAAAGGGTGGAGGTGCAGCAAAGAGAGCTCAACACCAGCACAAACTCACGTAGGAGGCTGCACAATTTGACCTAGAAACTTGTGCTATTAAGTATATATAGCCACTTAAGCCAAATCGCGCAGTATTAGCCTTAATAGCAAAGTAAAAAATTCTTGATCCCAAACTTTGGAATCTAGTCCTACACATTTTTCTAAGATTTGTCATATTTTTATTTTATTTTTCGGAGCACCTTTCCGGTACGCGCTTTTCCATAGCCAGTATCAGTTCTGGCATCAGATTACGTTATTTAGACTTGAAACTTGTTTTACAAGTCCTCCATAATATTCTAGTAATTATCATGCATTCGTTATAATTTTCCGGGATACTTTTTCGGTACGCATTTATACCGAGTAGCAGAACCGGTATCTGCGCTTTTCTTCCGAAAAGTGACTTTCAGCATTTTTACTCACTCAGTATAATTATCTAAGCCCAATATTAATTATTAAGGTCAATTATGGACTTATTTCCTAATTATCATAATTAATTCACTAATTACCTTAATTAGCGGTGCGGGTTCTTACATTCTCCCCACCTTTTTAAGGATTTTGTCCTCAAAATCAGAAACATACCTGTCTCGAAAGTCGGGATACTGTCGGAGAAGCTCATCCTCTCGCTCCCACGTGCACTCCTCGGGACTACGCCCAGTCCACTGCACCTTGACCATCGGAATGATCTTGCTTCTAAGCTGTTTCTCGCCTCGATCGAGAATCTTGAGTGGTCCGATGGGAGTCTTTAGGTTCTCCCGAACCTCCACATCATCCGGCTGCACAACGTGCGAAGCATCTGCTATGTACCTCCGAAGCTGAGACACGTGAAACACGTCGTGGATGTTGGCTAGGTTCGGAGGTAAGGCAAGTCGATAGGCAACAGGTCCTACTCTACCAAGGATCTGGTAGGGCCCAATGAATCGCGGGCTCAACTTCCTCACTCCGAGTTCCCGTCCAACACCGGTGACAGGTGAAAGTCTCACAAACACGTGCTCACCCTCACTGAACTCCAGTGGACGATGCTTGACATCATAGTAGCTTTTCTGGCGATTCTGTGCCTGCTTCAACTTTTCCCTGATCATCTGGATCTGTAGGGTAGTATCTTGGACAAAGTCCAAGCCAAACAGCTCTTTATCTCCAACCTCAGACCAGCAGGTAGGAGTCCGACACCTCCTACCATACAGCGCCTCGTAGGGTGCCATGCCCAGACTAGCATGAAAACTGTTGTTGTACGAGAATTCTACCAACGGAAGGTACCTATCCATGCTGATCCCTGCTCCAACGTGCAAGCTCTCAACATGTCCTCCAATGTCTGGATGGTCCGCTCAGTCTGTCCGTCAGTCTGAGGGTGATAGGCGGTACTCAATCTCAACTGCGTACCAAAAGCCTCCTGCAGGGCCTCCCAGAACCGAGATGTGAACTTCGGGTCCCTATCACTGATGATACTCTCGGGCACCCCGTGAAGCCTCACAATCTCACGGACATATAGTTTGGCCAACTGCTCTGTAGTGAAGCTCACCTTCACTGGAAGAAAATGGGCAGACTTGGTCAATCTGTCCACTATGACCCAAATAGAGTCACAACCCGCCTGAGTTTTAGGCAATCCCACCACGAAGTCCATGGAAATGCTCTCCCACTTCCACTGTGGAATCTCCAGAGGTTGAAGTTTACCAGATGGTTTCTGGTGCTCAATCTTCACTTTCTGACATATAAGGCATTTGGACACGTAGACCGCTATGTCCTTCTTTATGCCCGGCCACCAAAAATTTCTCTTTAAGTCCTGGTACATTTTTGTGGCACCAGGGTGGATAGTAAACCGGCCCTTATGAGCCTCTGCCATAACCTCTTCGGTCAATGGCCCTCGAGGAATAACAATCCTCTTCTGGAACAGCAGCAAACCATCCTCGTTCCAAGACACACCGTCCTGGTTTTTCACATAATCAAGGCACTCTCTTTGCACTTGCGCCTCTTTAATCTTTTCCATCAGCTCATTAATCACTTCTGCTGTTTCCATTTCGAGCAGCGCGCCCCCAAACAAGGAGTTCACTCTCAGGTCTCTGAACTTTTCAATTACCTCGTAGTCGCTCATCATCAAGCTGGATAAGCTCACGGATTTCCGACTCAAAGCATCGGCTACCACATTGGCCTTGCCAGGATGGTACCTCAACTCAAAGTCGTAGTCCTTCAAGAACTCCATCCATCTACGCTGTCTCATGTTCAACTCCTTCTGGTCAAACAGATACTTCAGGCTCTTGTGATCACTGAATACAGCAAACTTCATGCCAAACAGGTAATGCCTCCAAATCTTGAAAGCAAAAACAATGGCTGCCAACTCCTAGTCGTGAGTCGGGTAGTTCTCCTCATGAGGTTTCAACTGTCTTGAAGCGTAAGCAACCACTTTACCTTTCTGCATCAGCACACAACCTAGTCCTTTACCAGAGGCATCGCAGTATAACTCAAACTGTTCCGCAGGATCAGGAAGGACTAACACAGGAGCAGTAGTCAGTCTCTCCTTCAACTCCTGGAAACACTCCTCCTACTCATGTGTCCACACGAATGGAGTCTCCTTTCGGGTAAGGCGAGTCATCGGTAGCACCATCTTAGAGAATCCTTCTATGAACCTCCTATAGTACCCTGCCAAACCCAAGAAGCTTCTCACTTCCGTAACCGTCTTGGGCCTCTCCCAATCCATCACGGCCTCAATCTTGTTAGGATCAACTGCAACTCCATCAGCAGAAATCACATGACCCAGAAATTTCACCGCCTTGAGCCAAAACTCACATTTTGACGGCTTAGCATATAACTTTTTCTCTTTCAATACTTGCAAAAGAATCTTCAAGTGCTCAGCATGCTCCTCCTCCGTCTTGGAGTAAATCAAGATGTCGTCAATGAAGACGATCACAAACTGATCCAGGTACGGCTGGAAGATCCTGTTCATGTAGTCCATGAACACTGCGGGTGCATTTGTGAGTCCAAACGGAATCACCAAGTACTCATAATGCCCGTACCTTGAGCGAAACGCTGTCTTTGGGACATCCTCCGGCTTTACCCGTATCTGATGGTAACCGGACCGGAGATCAATCTTGGAATACACGCAAGCACCCCTGAGCTGATCTAGCAAATCATCAATGCGTGGAAGAGGATACTTGTTCTTGATTGTCACCTTGTTCAACTGTCTGTAGTCGGTGCACAACCGCATGGTCCCATCTTTCTTTTTCACAAAAATGACCGGTGCTCCCCAGGGAGACACACTCTGCCGAATGAAATCTTTCGCTGAAAGTTCCTCAATATGCTTCTTCAGCTCCGCCAACTCTGGTGGCGACATCCGGTATGGAGCCAATGAGATAGGCCCCACACCAGGCAATAAATCAATGGAGAACTTTATCTCCCTCTGCGGTCGAAACTCAGGAATCTCCTCGGGAAACACCTCGAGGAATTCCCTCACCACAGGAATGCCAGTGAGATCCTCCTGTGTCCCACTCACCAAACCTCCCAACATGACATAGCCAAATGCCCTTGCTCTCAAGGCCCTCCTCGCCTGCAGGACTGAAATGAACGGTGAGGAACTGGCTGTGGACCCACCCGGAGACATCACCACTCTCTTGGCACAGCAATCAATCAATGCACAGTTTCTGGACAACCAATCCATGCCCAGAATAATCTCTAGGTTGGCCATCGGCAATCCTATCAGATCTACCGAGAAGTCACGGCCATCCCACTGAAACGCTACATCGCGATGAACAGTGGAGGTCAAACATTTTTCTCCGATGGCGGTGGTCACCCGCATCGGTGGAGAAAGCACATCACTGGGCAACTCAAGCCCCACAGCAATAGGGGTAGCAACAAAAGAATGCGTTGCCCCGGAATCAAACAGCACATCAACAGCTGAACCACCAATGGTAACAGTACCTCTGACAAGGTTCGGAGCTCTGTCCGACTGCTGACGATCAAGTGTGTATACTCGCCCCGTAGTAGGTGGCACTGCTGGTGCCCCATTAGGAACCATCTGCAATGGCACAGCCTGCACTGCAGCAACTCTCGTCGTCGGGCAATCTCTGGAATAGTGGCCCTCCTTGCCGCACTGGAAGCATATCAGCTGTCCGGTAGAACACGGCCCAAAGTGTGACTTCCCGCATCCCGAGCATCTGGGAGCAGGAGGTCTAGCTGTGTTCCCCTGAGTAGCAGTCTTTTTAAACTGGTTTGGCGCTTGCTTAGCCGCCAACTGTTTGCCCTTGCCCTTGTTTGCAAAATTTTTGTTCCTCCAGGGAGTGGAACCGCCAGTACCCTGTGGTACCTCAATCTTGGCCTTCTTGGCCTGACTCGCACGGCAATAGTCCTCAATGTCGCGGCACTGCTGTACTAAAGCTCCGAAGTCTCTCGAAGCAGAACCAGCAAGATGTCCAGCAATATCCTCATTAAGTCCCCTCCGGAACTTAGCCGCAAGAAAAATGGGAGTCGGTCTCGCCATACGGAAATGAGCGAACTTGACCAGCTCATTAAACTTGGTCAGGTACTCGTCGACAGACAGCGAGCCCTGCACCAACCGGTCAAACTCTCCCTGTTTCCTTTCCTGAGAGTCATATGGAAAGTACTGCCCAGAAAGCTCTCCTCGAAGAATGGCCACGTCATCACACGGCCCTGCATCTCGTAGATGTGAGAAAGGTTGGTCCACCACTCATGGGCCTCGCCCTCCAGCATGTAAGTGGCGAACAACAGCTTCTGCGGATCGGTACACTGCATGATCCGGAAGATCTTGTCCAGCGCCTGTAGCCATCTGGCAGCAGCAATGGGATCATAAGATCCGTCGAACGAAGGTGGCTTATGCTTGCGGAAAGCATTCAGCCGGCGATTGATTTCGTCACGATCCTCAACAAATACGGGGATGGTCTGCATAGCCCCCGTCAAGTGACTGTCCTCACCCATCTGACTCTGGGTGTCCTCCTGTTGACTAGGCGGAGGTGGAGGCGGTGGCGGCGGTGGAGGTGGTGGAGGACACTGGCCAGCAGCAGGACCAGCCCTCAACTCCTCCAACATGACCCTCATCATAGTCATGTTGGCCATCTGGTTCTCCTCCAGAACCTCTGCCGTGGCTCGCCGGTTCGCATCTCGAATAGCGTCCAGCATCGTCTGGTTTGCCAACCTCGTGGCCTCCTGGTCGGCTAGTCGGGCCGCCTGCATCTCAGCTAATGCAGCCAGGATAGGATCCGATTGATCCTCGCTCGTACTAGGGTTCCTCCTTGGTGGCACCATGACTCTGCACAAGTTACACAAAGAATGAGTTGATCAGGCCCACGCCATGTGGTCACATATGCATTATCATAATACACACCAAACAGAGAGAACGCAAGGTAGACACGCAATGAAACATCCTAAGTTATTGCAATACATACAGGCTTTTCCCTAGAAAGTGCTCTGATACCATAAAATGTAACAGCCCGTATTAACCCGGATTGTTAACATACTATCGTATTAAGCCACGCTTAATTAAAATGCGGAATAACTTTTTCTTTAATTCAATTATGACGTCATTAAACTTAACCAACTTGATTACTTAATCAATTTCATGAAATACTGCCTGTATGTAAATTGCAAGACAACTAACTGAATACCTCATATATAAATATAATGTGAGTATCTAAAGCCACAGGACTACAACACGTAGCCTGGGTCAAAATCCTGATACTTTAATTACAACATCAAATTAAAAGACAATAGTCAAACCATGTGGCATGGACAAACCCCATGCTCACCAAATAAGGCAACAATGCCCAACAACAGTCTCAATATAATCATAACTGAAAACTTAAACAACAGTCAATTAACCAGCAACCATCATGTCAGCAAAGCACAGATAAATCTAACTCAGCTCTGGCCTCCTGCCACCTGAGCCCTCAACATTACCTGAACCTGAAATAAGCGTCCCCAAACGTGGGGTGAGATCTCTAAACAAGAAATCTCAGTAAGACAAGGGGTCCTCAAGGATCTTCCACCCCAAGCTCACTTACATGTGTAATATAAGTTCAAAAACAGTATTTACAATATAAGTTCCAAAACTATGCGATGCAGCAGATAATCATGCCATGTGTGTTTATCAAATCTACTGGCCAGAGAAATGCAGGAATACGTCTATACCTACATGAGTACAAGGAACACCGCTTGCACCTCACCCACAGCCTCACCATCTTGTATGTACTACATACTCAGGCTTACCGTATAGGTGGACACCACATGCATATCATAAAAGCACATTGCATATAATAGCTCAACAGCATTTCCAAAACATCAAAGCATGTAACACAGCATGCATAAACCACATCCCCATGGGACATGGTGGAACCACAAAATGGCTAAACCGAGGACACGAAAGCTTACCTTGCAAGCTAGCTATCCAAGCCAAGAGTCCAACCACTCTCAAGTCCAAAAACAGCAGTATCACAATCTGATATGGACCAATAATACATTATTAATTATGCATCACAAGCATATAACTTAAAGACTACGCCTTTCCTTTACGTTTTACGTCTTAAGGCTTCCAACAAAGCTATAAGCCCTTAGTCATATGATTCTGACTTAGTTCATTAATTACAGAAGTTCAACTTCCTTAATCTAGGGTCCACAAACCCCCCAATTGCTTACTGTTCACACAGCACAGCTACTGTTCTGCGAAAACCCAGGATATTCGGATATCACAAGGGACATATCCGGATATGCCATATCCGGATATCACACTGGCCATATCCGGATATACCATATCCGGATACCCAAATCCCACATCCGAATATGGATATCCGGATACCATATCCGGATATGCATATCCGGATACCATATCCGGATACTGATATCCGGATATCTGTTCGACAAATATCCGGATATCTCACGACAGAATGCAGTTTCTGCATTTCGTGAATATCCAACCCAAAGATTCAACTTTTAACACATGTACACGTTAAAGCATGCATCTTTAATCCATTTTAGGTTCATACTCATTATACCTTCTTGTTTACTCATTAAACATGGCCAAGACATCAACTTTAAGCATTAAAACTTAAGATCAAAGGTGGGGGAACTTACCCCAAGCTTTAAGCAGCCAACAATGGTGATCTTGGAGCTCACAAGTCAGCTCCAAGGTATTGACTTTAGGGAGGACGAAAATGGAGCAACAAGGTGAGTTCTTTCCCCACCAAGGAAGCTACTTGAAGCTTCAACACCCACACAACACCAACTCAGCCCCACCCCTCAACCAAAACAGTCTTCTCAACTCAGAATGAGACCAACAATGTAATCTCAAGGCTCACTCTCACCCTCACCAAGTGTTTAAAGTGATGGAACAAGCATGAAAGGTGATAATCTAGGCCAAAGGAAGAAGAAGGAGGGTAAAGGAAGCACAAAGGGTGGAGGTGCAGCAAAGAGAGCTCAACACCAGCACAAACTCACGTAGGAGGCTGCACAATTTGACCTAGAAACTTGTGCCATTAAGTATATATAGCCACTTAAGCCAAATCGCGCAGTATTAGCCTTAATAGCAAAGTAAAAAATTCTTGATCCCAAACTTTGGAATCTAGTCCTACACATTTTTCTAAGATTTGTCATATTTTTATTTTATTTTTTGGAGCACCTTTCCGGTACGCGCTTTTCCATAGCCAGTATCAGTTCTGGCATCAGATTACGTTATTTAGACTTGAAACTTGTTTTACAAGTCCTCCATAATATTCTAGTAATTATCATGTATTCGTTATAATTTTCCGGGATACTTTTTCGGTACGCATTTATACCGAGTAGCAGAACCGGTATCTGCGCTTTTCTTCCGAAAAGCGACTTTCAGCATTTTTACTCACTCAGTATAATTATCTAAGCCCAATATTAATTATTAATGTCAATTATGGACTTATTTCCTAATTATCATAATTAATTCACTAATTACCTTAATTAGCGGTGCGGGTTATTACACAAGGTACTAAACTGCTCTTCGTGACAGGCTAATTTAGCTAAGCATTCTTCCATCATGTTAGTTTTCACTGTTGAACGAGTTCCTTCCGCCATCTTGAGGAAGTTTCTCTCAATGAAAAGAGCACCAAATGATACACTCAACAAATCAATATCACAAATGTAAAAGGGAAATACGATGAACTTGGTATTTTCAACGGCAATTTCGAGTATGCCGGTTACTCCAGAGAATATGCATAAGGAAGAAGAAGAAGTTGTTACAACAATATTCAATGCCTATCCTTGTGGTCCCTCACTATGCTATAAAGCAACAGAATTATCATAGAAAGGAAATTACAAGGGTTGGGCCCATCAGCCTCCTGAACCCAGTTATTTAATAGCTAAACCTTAATATTTCTATTGGGCCTTTCCTCTGCCCATTTGCCTTGTCCTTCAACCCACGACTACTGGCCCTTTCCTCAGCCCACTGCCATGTTCCTATTGCCACTTGTCAGCGTACGAATTCCTTGAGCCATTGAGGTGTCCTTCTTTCTCTTCTCTCTCTCAGATGTGTGCCACGTTCATCCTCAACCTGGTCAAGCTGTCTGCCTTGGCTCTCCTGGACCTCCATATCTATGGTCTCCGTTGGTGAGTCCGTTGGTGGGTGCGTATCATACTGTGTGTTTAATTCATAAGTGGCTATATATAGGCTTGTTAGCACAAAACCCTAGGCCATAATACTGATCCTACGTGAGTCTTGGGGATGATCAGCTGCTGGTTCACTGTTCCATTGCTTCACCACCATTTTGTGAGCCTTGTGACCTCTTTTCCTCCATTTCTCTTCACTTTGTACCTTGGGTGAGTGGGAGAGATCATTGTGAGTGTGAAAGGAGCGTCTTTTTAGAGTGTGGTGGCTATGGGGAGTCAGTTTGTGGGCTGAGTTGCCTTGTGTGAGGGTGTGATCCTCTTCCTTGGTTGTTGGAGCTCCAAGGAGCAAACTTTGTAAAGAAAGATCCTTGCTTGAGGGGTATTTTTTCGTGTGCCTTCAAAGTCAGACTTGTGGAGCTGTTGTGTGAGCTCCAAGAGCACATTCTTCCGCTGTTTTGATCTTTGGTAAGTTGTACCAACCATGATCATGAGTTTAATGGGTTAAAAGTTGGTGTCTTGGCATGCTAATGAGTTAAACATGTAACTTATTAGTGTAAGAACCTATATGTGCCTAAAAATGAATTAATACGATGACATGTTAACAAACCGGGTATAGACGGGGTGTTACAGTACACCTCTTTCCAAAGTTGCTACTAGTATCCTGAGAAACACTGCCAGATACCACTTCAGAAAGAACGGATAATATCGGCTCACATCATAAAAATATATCGGAGGCTTAAAGCCCAAAGGTTGTGTTCATCACTTTAGGAGATACCATCCCAGAGCTATCCTCCAACTATTAATTTATTTCAATCACACAATCAATTCAATCATGTAACAATTATCATAATTGGAAAATTTCGTCAAGTAGTTTTTATAATTTCCACATCCCTTTACAAAGAGGCAAGAGTATGATTTTCAAATTCAATTATCCAAGAATATCATAATTTCCAAATCCATCAGGATATCATAATTCAACTATCCAACATATATCAGAGTAACACCCAATTCCAATCATCATATCGATTATCCATTACACATAATCCAATCATCATTACACATAATCCTCGATCATCATATCAACTATCCATTACACGTGACATAATCCAATCATCATTACACATAATCCTCAATAATCATATCAATTATCCATTAAACATAATCCAATCATCATATCAATTATTCAAATTTTTTCAGCATATCAATAATAATTTCCACAATTATTCAATAACATTCGTATCGCACGTAATCAATTTTCCATGATTTTATCAAAGACAAAATACATTATCAAAGCATTAGGATTTTTCCCAAAATAATTAATGCTATTATTTTCTAGGAGTTAAAACCCATTAAATTTCCCAGTAATATTCATATATAATTAACCTATAATTAATATTACTTGATTCCATATAATTAACCTACAAAGTTCCTAATATCAATATCACATATAGAAAATTAAATATGAAACTACCTAAAATATCCTAAGGATCTTGATTGCATAAATTATATATAATTTATTGTTATGGTCTAATTATTTATAAATTATATCATATAATTAGATTATAATTATTAATATTGTGAAATAAATTATTAAATACTAATTTATTATTAATTATGTAATTCAATTAAAAATACTCTATAATATTATAATGATTAATTACATATAACTACAATAATAATAATTAATTAGGATGACATATATACATTATCATTGTAAAATTAATACGTTATGATTAATACCGAATAATTACAAGATATATCATTATGATAGGATTCATTTATTATATAATAATCATCTACACATTACTACCGATATAATCATATTATGTTGAAGATCATTTCCGCAATCATAAAAAAAATCATGATTAAATAAATATTTCATTAATATTATATCTACTATCATATATTATATTTGTTATATTATTAAATGATTTTAAAATTAAACCAAATAAAATTCCCAACATATATAATTTAACATATGATGCTCTAAGGATTAAGAGGTGCATATAAAAATCTTCAATTAAAACTAACTTGTGACAGACACCCTAAAGATCAGAATCACACTAACAAAAATTCATATAAGGCTAACCTTTGACTCTCTAGGGATTAGAATTACATATAATATATTTTAAATAAAGTTACCTAAAGATTGGAATTATATCAAATAAGAATAAAATTAATATATTAATCCAATAATATACCAAACGTAAATCATATATAATTAATCTAAATTTCATATAAAACTAACCCAAGAGCACCAAGAGATTAGGATTACATATACCAAATATATAACTATATAAAGAATAAGACACACCTAGTAAAATTGCATACACAACGAGCAATTTTCTCTCGCTATATAATTCTTCTGATTCATTTATCCCTCGCAGCGAACAATTAAGCGAGAAGTTGAAATTTGCTCTCTAAGCAGCTTGCTTCAGCGAGCTACTCAACAAGCCTTACGAATTCTGATGGATAAAGGCAGTTGGTAGAGATAAGGAGCAAGAAAATAGAATAATGAATCAAGATTATTGGGAAGCGAGCAAGCTCAGCGAGAAAGTTCTTCCGGTTGATTTATCCCTCGCTATTTATCTCGCTTCAGCGAACAATTAAGCGAGAAGTTGAAATTTGCTCGCTGAGCACCTTGCTTCAGTTAGATCCTCAGCGAGCCTGATCTAGATTAAAAAGTCCAGTCTTTATTTCTTTAAAAAGACGAGATTAGGGATATGATATGTGTAAGAACCCGCACCGTTAATTAAGGTAATTAGTGAATTAATTATGATAATTAGGAAATGAATCCATAATTGACCTTAATAATTATTATTGGGCTTAAATGATTATAGTGAGTGAGTAAAAATGCTGAAAGTCGCCTTTCAGAAGAAAAGCGCAGATACCGATTCTGCTACCCGGTATAAATGCGTACCGGAAAAGTATCTCGGAAAATTATAACGAATGCATGATAATTACTAGAATATTATGTAGGACTTGTAAAACAAGTTTCAAGTCAAAATAATGTAATCTGATGCCAGAACTGATACTGGCTATGGAAAAGCGCGTACCGGAAAGGTGCTCCGAAAAATAAAATAAAAATATGACAAATCCTAGAAAAATGTGTAGGTCTAGATTCCAAAGTTTGGGGTCAAGATCTTTTGCGTTGCTATTAAGGCTAATACCGCGTGTTATGACTTAAGTGGCTATATATGTGCATTTTGCACAAAACCCTAGACAAACCTCCAGCCTCTACGTGACTCCCTTGGGTGGCTGCATAGTGGTTACTGTCCCATTGCCTTCTCCTTCACCATTTCTTGAATTTGAGACCATTTCCCTCACCATTCTTCTCTTTAACACCTAGGGTGAGTGTGCTTGTGCTTGGTGAGAGTAAGGAGTGACCTTTGGGAGAGTGTCTAGCTACTGTGTATGGCTGTGGGGGCTGAGTTCTTTGTGTGAGAAGAGTGGAGGTCATGATCATGGCATTTTAAGGTCCAAGAAGCAACCTTTAGTGCTTCAAGGAACCATTTTGATGATGAAAGGTCCAAGCTTGTTGGGCATTTTCGTTCTTTGGTGAAGTCAGAACCTAGGTGCTGTATTGGAGACCTCCTTGCTGTCTCATTTTCGGATTTTTGGAGCTTAGAGGTATACCATGAACACCTCTTTGTCTTTTGATGATTTTAAGCTTGTTTAAACAATTAAAAATCGTAACTTGAACCATTTGATAAAAGGAATGTGTTTCTGGGTTCATAGCATGTTAATAAACATCTGTTTAAGGAGTTCTTGGACTCCAAATCGAGTTTGGATCATTAGAGGTTGATTTTACCTTTAAAACTCAGTTTTCTGCATTCTGTCGAAGAAGTATTCGAATACTTTTCGGGCAGTATTCGAATACTTTTATGGGAAAATGCAGTAATCGAATACTTCGCGAGACAGCAGCGACCTAGTTTAGTAAAATCGCGATATCTCGAGCTACAGAGCTCTAAATTGAGTGAGGTTTGGACCTATGTGAAGCTAACACATAGGGCTACAACCCTGTAAATTTTCAGATCCATTGGATAAGTGGATTTCTCTGAGTTTATGTTTGAAGTCGCGACCCCCATTGCTTGAAATTCAGCTTGTTGTAAGAACCTTGCATAAAACATAACCGGAGTTATACAACTCCGATTGAGACATAAAGTATATCGTTGGAAACCTCAAGATGTCTATTTTAACATTTGTAAATATTAGAATATGAATATTGATATAATTATTGGTCTAAAACAGATTGTGATTCTACTGTGTTTGGACTTTGAGTTTGTGCGGACTCTTGGCTTGGATAGCTAGCTTGCAAGGTAAGCTTTCGTGTCCTCAGTTTAGCCATGTTGTGGTTCCACCATGTCCCATTGGGATGTGGTTTATGCATGCTGTGTTACATGCTTTGATGTTTTGGAAATGCTGTTGAGCTATTATATACAATGTGCTTTTATGATATGCATGTGATGTCCACCTATACGGTAAGCCTGAGTATGTGGTACATACAAGATGGTGAGGCTGTGGGTGAGGTGCAAGCGGTGTTCCTTGTACTTATGTGGGTATAGACGTATTATTGCATTTCTCTGGCCAGTAGATTGTATAAACACACGTGGCATGAATATCTGTTGCACTACATAGTTTTGGAACTTATATTGTAAATACTGTTTTTGAACTTATATTACACATGTAAGTGAGCTTGGGGTGGAAGATCCTTGAGGACCCCTAGTCTTACTGAGATTTCTTGTTTAGAGATCTCACCCCACGTTTGGGGACACTTATTTCAGGTTCAGGTAATGTTGAGGGCTCAGGTGGCAGAAGGCCAGAGCTGAGTTAGACTTATCTGTATTTTGCTGACATGATGGATGCTGATTATTTGACTGCTGTCTATGTTTTCTGTTATGATTATGTTGAGACTGTTGTTGGGCATTGTTGCCTTATTTGGTGAGCATGGGGTTTGTCCATGCCACATGGATTTGTTTTTATCTACTTAGTTAAAGTTGTGATTAAAGTATTCAGGATTTTGACCCAGGCTATGTGTTGTAGTCCTGTGGCTTTAGATACTCACATTATATTTATGAGGTATTCCAGTTAGTTGTCTTGTAATTTACATACAGGCAGTATTTTATGAAATTGATTAAGTAATCAAGTTGGTTAAGTTTAATGACGTTATAATTGGACTAAAGAAAAAGTTATTCCGCATTTTAATTAAGCGTGGCTTAATACGATAGTATGTTAACAATCTGGGTTAACACGGGCTGTTACAATATGAATGTTGGGACGCGACAGAGAAAGTCTAGGAGGCGGCTAGAGATGACTTAGGAGGCAGAGGCAGATAAGCTACGCTCCGGACCTGAGGAGCGGAGAAACGGTCAAAACTTCACCATGGAGACCGAGTTTTATGTTTCTTTTATGAATTTAGTTTCTTTTCATCTCTTTCTTTAGTTTTCGTATATATGTCAGGCTAGATTTTTATGTATGGAGAGATGGAACCAATGGATTCTGAAATGCTGTTGAATCTTTCTTGTAATTTATATTCACGATTTGAGTTATGCAATTAATCTGTTTCCTCATGACTTGCTTTGTTTATGAACTGATCACTCATAGATAAACACATTAATACTACATAACAATAGGGATGTTGGTGTCTTGATTCCGATTGATTAATTGCTAGAGTTTGTATGATCTAGGCATAGGCTTACAAATTCCATAACTTTATGGCTCTTGTGTTAATGCTCACTCCAGGAAAAAGGCACTAAGGGATTAAGCTTATGAAAATAGAGTAAAGGATTAAATTACTAAGGGATTGTGATTTAATCAATTTTAGAAAGAATCGTTAATAACTTAATCTTGGATGTTGATTGCAAGAAAGAGTAGACTTGTTAGGAAAACGTTGGGGAAATCAAATCCCTAGCTACGCTTGTCTTTAATTGAGTTTAAACCGTTCTTGTTAGCGTTCTTGCATTTTTTTATCATTCTTGGTTTTTAATCTTAAAAATCAAAAATAGTTTTTAAATTCTGTTTTATTAATTCAAATTATATTCTCAAGGACTTCCAAGATCGATCCAACTTTAATTATATAAATAAATTATTGCTTGATAAATCAATCCTCATGGGATCGACAACCTTACTTTTACCACTCTATTACTTGTAGGACAGGTGCACTTGTCGAAGTCGCAACATGTACCATGATTTATTTACAAGGGGGAGCCTAGTATTGATGATCACATTACATTTACAGGCATGGAGCCTAATCGAGCAGAGAACTCTTAATTGATATGTTCCATTTTTGTTTGAGTATACCTTGGTTCATGATATGTATAACATTTTATTAAGATAAAAATTTATGAATTTTATTACTTGATTTGGATTGCAAGTTTACTTTTCAACCTTGATAATGTTAAATGGTTAACTACATTTAACATTTAATATAATATGCGGTAAAGAAACACATCAATCAAAGCAAGATATGGATAATAGGAATTATGATGTCTATATCGAGAGCGGTAATCGCTCTGCCAAATAGATGTTGAATTGTCCCATAACTCCTGTTCGAAAGCCACTTTTGTATCTGGATTCAAATGTCAAAGTTTCACCATCCTTAATCTTGATAGAACCTGGTTTTGGATAACAAACAGACATTCCAACCGCGTAACCTTTCTCATCTCCTGCTTTCTTTCCCTTTCCATATTTTGGTTTTGAGGTACATAAAGTCCTTCCATCCTAAATTAAACAAAAGCACAATTGAATAACTAAAGATGCATTGTAATATATATATATATATATATATATATTTGACTTCTTAATCACAATAGTATAAGTCAAGCTAAATTATAAAGCATTAATATCATAATCTACAACAAATGATAAAGACTATTTGAAAATGATACAAAATAATGAACATTAATTACCTGTCCGTATAGAGTTGCATTAATAGCACCTGAATGCATATGACCACTAGCATAGATGAGATAACCACCTTTTTCCATTGGGATGTTTGCTTTCTGGACATGAGGAGAGTCATTACTACCATTCGCGGGAACAGTATATTCTACCTGTAACAAGTTAATCGATATTTGTTGCTGAGTGCTTGCTTTGAAGAATTTTGATTTTGAATTTAGTTAAGATTGAAAAGTCTACTTCATGAATAATTTATTAATTTACCTGGCACTGATGGACTACTTTGGATCCGTTTGATCTCACCTGATCGGTTGAATCAAGTACATAAATCTTCACAGGAATTTGGTGTTGGTCCCAATCAACCCACCTTATTTTGTATCTTAGGGAAAGGTTTCTCCTTGGGCCTTCAAAACCCTCTCTCAATTTGCATTGAAATTTGTCTTGGCAACAAAACATTCCTCCCTTATAATCCTTGGTCAATGGTTCGCCATAAGTGCCCCTTGTGACATTATAAAAGTCCTTTGGGAGATTAAACATGTCACATCTACATTCAGAACAACCTTCCCTATCGAGTGCACCACGAGTATCAATTGCCATTATGTTTAATAGCCATTTCTCTTCGTATCCATCGGGAATTTCTGCAGGGTTACCTATTTCTACCGCAAAAGGATCTGGAATGTTTGAGGATGTTCTTCGTGATTCACCTCCCATGCCCCAATAAAATGGAAGAACATAATCGTAGCATGGGCCTTCATTTCTCTTGAAAATGAAACCATCCAGTTTACTGTGACGAGCCTTAGGATTCTTTGACAAGGTAATATTCTCAAAGTATCTTATGATAAAAAAATGGTGAAGGTAAGTATCATACAAAGGCACAGAATTCCCTTCTTCATCAATTAGTTCAGCATCGACACTCTTGATTCCAACATGGCCTTTTGGAAACTCAATATCAAAAAAACCTTCCGCTAGAATTGATCCTGGTCCCATTTCAAACTTTTTAGACACATAAGTAGCTGACTTGACTCCATTATGCCCTTTTGGAGACTCAATATTTAACCAAGTTTTCTCCGGAAATGAGTATGTTGTGCTTGATAGCAACACTAGGATTGATAATGGAAGTATCAACGCTTTAGAGATAAACCTTGTGTTTACCTGTATGCAAAGCATCATTATTACATGTTTAGTTATGGATAATATTTGTAATGTTATTCTTTTATGTAAACATATTTAAAGGGCAGGCACATTAAGTTAGTTTGAAGAAGACAAAGCGTAAGATGAACTTGGCAAAAAAAAATCGCATACCACATGACAACAAGATGAGGGGATGATCATTGTGGACATAAGGTCTTTGTCGGAGGTAGAACCAATTTTTGAAATTTTAATATAATGGGTGGAGATAACTTTGTGTACATAAGGAGTTCTAGTTTATTGCTTTTATAGTAGATTGTTTGGCAATGAATTAGCCGCGTAACTTAATGCCAATTCAACATAGATTCTAGATGCTTGTTTCTGTTGAGCGTCTCAAGTGTTTTGAATTTATCTGAAAGTGGTTTCTAGATGCAGGAACTTATGCCAGCCCTTCAACAATTCTATAGAGCGCTATTTATGGGCATATCAAGTTGACGTCAGCAGCTGAGAGTTTATCTCAACAAAAAATCGTCTAGACTCTAGATGGCATAATTTCCTTTTTGTAGCCAAATTAGTTAAATGTTTTTTGTTAATTTTTTTTTATTTGTTAAAGTTAAGTTTTTTACCGTCAGTATAGGAATCATGTGGATAAGAAAAATGGTAACCCCTGTATTACATATTAGCCGACATAGCAAACACAGCTCCGATCCTTTAGAATACGTAATTAGCTTGTTAACAAAGTTTAGGCACATAATTAGTAAAATACATCTGTAGTTAATGTACAAACAATTAAACATTTTTTTTTATTATTGCTTTCTAAAAATGACAAATATTCAAAAGGTGCTTGCATACAAAATTTAAATAATTTGCCATTATATAAGAGATTCAGAAACGTAGAGTGTTTATAGAGCTTGCTAACGCTAATTTTATGACAGCTGATCCCTTGACAAAAGGAATTACCCTACAAGACATTTTGCGCGTTGGTCATTAGACAGCATGTGGCTACGCCACTGTTTACCTATTGAATTCTACATTGCACAGCATCTATGGAATATTAGGAATCTCTTTGGGATAACCCTTAAAATTGACAGCAACTCCATTAGAAGGCATGATTTGGGCCAAGGGATTTCTATCCATGTTTTAGATGGTTGATTGAGTGTTCCACGTCGGATATGAAAGCCTCCATATGATATGTTGTTCGTGCAAAAAATATGGACACAGAAGGGACACATGCACCATGAATGAGGCCATGCAATGGAACTAAGGAGGATCATTTGTTCCCAAGCCAGTGGAAGGATTGGAGGAAAGTGTAGATACTCCTTTACCTCAAGGAAGCTAGGAAGATAACTTTGGCAACTGGATGATAATGCAGCGACCACAACAGGGGTGCCACCCCAAGGTGGCTCAAAAGTCATCGAATGTAATATTATTGCATCAGACCATGTCAAGACGGTTACAATTGGGAACAAGCCATTACAATTAGGTACAAGCTCGAGATTTGAGGTGATCGTTAAGGTGCTGCAGGAAAATCCTATTGGAATTAATGATTTATAAGGAGTGATGAATCACTACTTAAAAACTAAGAAGACCGTACAAAACGAACAGGAAACTAATAATAAGGATATAAATGGGGCTTAAACTATGAGGAGGGGTTTTCAAAACCTAGAACAGCCCAACAAGAGGGCCAAGCTCCTTAGGAGTCCAACCGTAAGAAAAATAGGATCACTGGCATTTCCATCAACTCAAAGCAGATCACAAAGACCAACCCTAGGCATATGGGAGTGGGCTCATTGTCCAAATAAAAAATGTTACAAAGTTATCCTCTCCTAATGGGGAATAAAGAAGTTGATACGTTTGGCACTTTCACTTTCATCCTTACATCTTGAAGAGCAAACAAAAAGTGGTAGGGACATACTCTAACACCTCCAAATTTCTAACAATTTATAAAATATTCTTATAATAAATAAATCGTCAAAATTCTTGTTTAATAAGGATAATCATCAACTAACATATTCAGCACAACATTAATAATAATATTACATACAAGAAAATATTCACAACTCAATGATATTCATCATAATCAACTCAAATATCAAATTTCATTATTAATCATGTTTATATTCATTTAGTGTATTTAATGGGAAGAGAACCATGGTAGACCTAGGAAACCCTGCCAGTCTACCCTGTGAACTAGGAAACCCTGCCTGTTGTAAGAACCTGCACCGCTAATTAAGAAGATTAATTAAATAAATATGATAATTAGGAAATAATTTCATAATTGATCCTAATAATTATTATGAGGCTTTAATAATTATAGTAAGTGGGTAATAATGCTGAAAGTCACTTTTCGGGCGAAAAGCGCAGATACCGGTTATGCTACCTGGTATAAGTGCGTACCGTTGAAGTATCCCGGAAAATTATAAAAAATGCATGATAATTACTAGAATAATATGTAGGACTTTTAAAACGAGTTTCAAGTCAAAATAATGAGAACTGATGCCAGAACTGATACTGGCTACGGAAAAGCGCGTACTGGAAAGGTGCTCCGAAAAATAAAATAAAAATATGATAATTCTTAGAAAAATGAGTAGGTTAAGATTCCAAAGTTTGGGATTAAAATGTTTTGTGTAGATATTAATTCTAATACTGCGCGTTAAGTGACCATGTGGCTATTTATACTCATACTAAGGGCACACAACCGTAGAAATCAGATTTCCTGCGTGAGTTTGAAGCTGGTCAACTCCTTGTTACTGTTCCATTGTCTTTGTGCTCCATCTGGTGAGCTTTGAAGCTTCCTCTTCCATTTCTCTTCATCTATACACTTGGTGTGAGTGAGAATCATCCTTGTGAGTGGGAAAGTGGCTTCATTTCTGAGTTAGAGGGTCAGTGTGAGGGAGGTTAGTTGCTGCCTTGGTTGTTTGGCTGTTGGTAAGCCACGATCATGGCATTTTGAGGTCCAAGTGGTGACCTTTGGTGAGAAAGAACCAACCTTTGTGGTGCTATTTTCGTGCACCTGTTAAGGCACATTTTTGGAGCTGTTTGGTGAGCTCCAAGGGCCTTCTTGCTGAGTTTTAAGCTTGGGTAAGTGTTACCAACCTTTGATCATGAGTTTAATGAGTTAAAGTTGTGGTCTTGACATGTTTAATAAGTTAAACAAGTAAGTAATCTGAGTATGAACTTAAAACAGTGTAAAGATGCATGCTTTAACGTTTTTAAGTGTTAAAAGTTGGACCTTTGGTGGATGTTTTCACGAAATGCAGAAACTGCATTCTGTCATGAAATATCTGGATATGTGTTCGAGAAATATCCAAATATTGATATCTGGATATGGTATCCAGATATTGATATCCGGATATGGGGTTCTGTGATATCCGGATATGGGATATCCGGATATGCCCTCGACATATATCCGGATATTCTGGGATTTCGATGAACAGTGAGGTACTGTTCATACAGAACTGATCTATGGGTTGTGGACCCTAGATTGAGGAAGTTGGACTTCTGTAATAACTTAACTAAGTCAGAACCTAATGGGTTAAGGGCTTATGGCTTTGTGGGAAGCCTTAAGACGTAAAACGTAAAAGGAAAAACGTAGTCTTCATGCTTATGTTTATGAGCTTTGAGTATTGACACGATTGCTGGTCCTAAATCAGATTGTGTTCTGCTGTGTTGGACTTGAGCTGTTTGGACTCTTTGCTTGGATTGATTGCTTGCAAGGTAAGCTTTTGTGTCCTCGGTTTAGCTATGTTGTGGTTCCACCATGTCCCATGGGGAGATGGTCTTATGCATGCTGTGTTACATGCTTTTGATGTTTTGGAAATGCTGTTGAGCTTTATATGCAATGTGCTTGATAGGACGTAAATTCGTTCCCATTTAATGCACCTGTCAATTGTGCAAGAAACGTAGGATTAAAGTCTTCTAAAAGCAGAGGCGGAGCACCAACTAAGCAGCTGGAAATGTGAAGAGCAGAGAATCAAGAGTTCTCATTGGTTGAAAAAGGAAGCAAGGCATGGGACATTCTGCAAACTACGGCTAATCATCACTCATCCCTGCAAACTGCTACAATCTTCACGATCAGCTACCATCGTCCCGTCCCTTCATACAAGCTACCAGCTCCCAAGGAATTACACCTTTGTCACTCCTCTTCCAGCTATAAATAGGACAAACTTCACACAACAACATCATCGACTCCTGGAGGGTTTGAAGTCCGAAAGGAAAAGATCAACTAGTAATAGTAGTAGTTAGTAAATTAGTAGTAGTTTCTTTAAGAGTTGTAATTGTAGTTAAGTGACAACCCCTTTTCTTTCTGTAACAACCATTAAGACTCCTCACAAGCAACAAACCATCCTCTCCATTTTCTGTTTCTTTTGTAACTGTCTTTTAAATTAATATAAGTATTTTTCTCTTCGTTCCATTCGTTATCTCTTGACTGAATCTCGGGTCTATGTGATCTCAGTTGAGAATAATTATGTTTAAACTATCAGCCATGAGCTGAACTATCTGTGGAACGGGTAAACTGTGAAACTCTTAAAGAACAGTTTTCAAAAATCTTGTCTGAAGCTTTTTGTATTTCTTTGGCTAAGTAAGCTATATTCATTGTGCGCCAATGGAAATTGGGTACATACTGAGAAAGCAACTTCCATAAGGAAGGGATTTCAGATAGCTTAGCCATTGGGGGAAGGTAGATGTCATGGCAAAAATGCTACTGGTCACCTTAGGAATAAGGGGCCAACTCGTCCATTTTAAGGTTCTGTTCGAAGTACCTGTTGGAATCAAGGGAGCCGTAGGAATATGGAAACTTGTGAGCCATCTAGTCCATGAGCTGAGGAATCAGAGTTAGCAGGCAAAGAAACTGGGACAAAGCCATAAAGTTCTAAGTCTTGAATAGAGAAAACAGCCACTTTAAGAGGGAAGCAGTGAATCCATTCCTTATGTTAAACTGTTTTAACCACCACCTTGTTGTCTTTTGATTATAATTACTTCTGTGTTTTTTTTGTAGTTTTACTTTATTAAATATTATAGTTAACAAAATCCACATGATTATTATCTCACCTTCTTCTCAATAGGAAGGTTTATATACACAACGCAGCGAGCAATTGTTTGCCGCCAGGTTGAACCTACTGTTCCTGAGGAACATTGTCAAGACAGTAGGGAACGTCTGACCAGATAGTTCATTTACTGACTTTTCCTCTTATTTTCACTTTTATTAAACAGTGTAAGACAAGCATTAGAGTTCTATCCTCGTGGGAACGATAATTTGGGCATTAATACTCCCTTTTATTACTTGATGCGTGCACTTGCGCACTTGGGTTGGAACTGAGGAACGAATCTGTGTTCTGCAAGAACAGAGGAACGTTCCCCAGCTAAACTTATATTTTCCACCATCAGCAAACCACCCAACAGTGCTTTTATGATATGCATGTGGGTCCACCTATACGATAAGCCTGAGTATGTGGCACACACAACAGGGTGAGGCTGTGGATGAGGTGCAAGCGATGTTCCTTGTACTACTATGTGGGTAATAGACGTATTCCTGCATTTCTCTAGCCAGTAGAATAGTGATAACTCATATGGCATGGATATCTATTGCACTGCATACTTTTGGAACTTATACTGGAAATCACTACTTTTAGAACTTATATTGCACATGTAAGTGAGCTTGGGGTGGAAGATCCTTGAGGACCCCTTGTCTTACTGAGATGTCTTGTTAGAAATCTCACCCCACGTTTGGGGACGCTTATTTCAAGGTCAGGTAACCCTGGGATTGAGACCTCGGGTGGCAGGAGGCCAGAGTTAAGTTAGATATTGTTGTATGTGCTGACATGTTGGAAGCTGGATCCTGTTTACTGTTTTATGCTTTTAGCTTCAGATATTACTATGTTGTTTTCTGTTGAGACTGCTGTTGGGCATTGTTCTTCAAGAAGCCATCTTTGTAGAGAAAGGGCCCTCCTTGGTGTAGTATTTTCGTTTGCTGTACAAGTCAGCATATGAGGAACCATTCGTGAACTCTAAGAGCACTTATTCCTGTGTTTTAAGCTTTGGGGTGAGTTCCCTAACTTTGATCATGTGTTTTAATGGTTAAAGTTGATGTCTTGCCATGTTTAATGCGTAAACAAGTAACCAACTGGTATGTGGACCTAAAACAGAATTAAAGAGGCATGCTTTAACGTTTAGAATGGGTAAAAGTTGGATCTTTGGTTGGATTTTCACGAAATGCAGATTCTGTGTTCTGTCGCAAAATATCCGGATATTTGGTTGTGAATATCCGGATATGGATATCCGGATATGGGTATCCAGATATTGATATCCGGATATGGGGTTCTGTGATATCCGGATATGCCCCCAGCATATATCCGGATATTCTAGGATTTCGATGAACAGTAAGGTACTGTTCATACAGAAGTGATGTATGGGTTTGTGGACCCTAGTATGATGAAGTGGTACTTCTGTAATAAGTTGTTTAAGTCAGAACCTAAGTGGTTAAGGGCTTGTGGCTTTGTGTGAAGCCTTAAAACATAAACCGTAAAAGGAGAACGTAGTCTTTATGCTTATATTTATGAGCTTTGATTATTGATACGATTCCTGGTCCAAAACAGATTGTAATCTGCTGTGTGTTGGACTTGAGCTATGTGAACTCTTGGCATAGGATTGTGAGCTTGCAAGGTAAGCTTTCGTGTCCTCGGTTTAGCCATGTTGTGGTTCCACCATGTCCCATGGGGGTATGGTTATATGCATGTTGTGTTACATGCTTTTGACATTTTGGAAATGTTGTTGAGCTGTTATGTGTAATGTGCCTTATGATATACATGTGATGTCCACCTATACGGTAAGCCTGAGTATGTAGTACATACAATATGGTGAGGCTATGGGTGAGGTGCAAGCGGTGTTCCTTGTACTACTATATAGGTAATAGACGTATTACTGCATTTCTCTGGCCAGTAGAATAGTGATAACACACATGGCATGAGTATCTGTTGCACTGCATACTTTTTCAACTTATATTGAAATTACTATTTTTGGAACTTATATTGCACATATAAGTGAGCTTAGGGTGGAAGATCCTTGAGGCCTCCTTGTCTTACTGAGATATCTTGTTTAGAGATCTCACCCCACGTTTGGGGACGTTTATTTCAGGTTCAGGTAACCCTGGGGTTGAGATCTCGGGTGGCAGGAGGCCAGAGTTGAGTTAGATATTGCTGTATGTGCTTACCTGTTGGATATGAGCTGCTGCTTATGTTTTCTGTCATTTTTTTATGATATTTGAGTTGAGACAGTTGTTGGGCATTTATGACCTTATTTGGTGAGCATGGGGTTTGTCCATGCCACCTAGACTTGATTATGTCTTGCTTATTTAAAGTTATAATAATGTATCAGGATTTTGGTCCAGGCTATGTGTTGTAGTCCTGTGACTTAGATATTCACATTATTTATGTAATGAGGTATTTCAGTTAGTTGTCTTGCAATTTACATACAGGCGATGTTTTATGAAAATAAATTAAGTAATTCAACTTGGTAATGATAATGATGTCATAATTGAAAAGAAAAAGATATTCTGCAAATTTTTAATTAAGCGTGGCTTAATACGATGACATGTTAACAAATCGGGGTAACACGGGGTGTTACATTTTATAGTATCAGAGCACTTTCTAGAGAAAAGCCTGTATGTGTTGTAATAACTTAGGAAGCTTTGTTGTGTGTCTATCTTGTGTTCTCTCTGATTGGTGTGTATTATGATAATGCATATGTGACCACATGGCGTAGGCCTTATCAACTCATTCCTTGTGTAACTTGTGCAGAGTCATGGTACAGCCAAGGAGGAACCAAGGTACTAGCGGGGATCAACCTGATCCTGTCCTGGCTGCATTGGCTGAGATGCAGGCTGCCCGACTAGCCGACCAGGAGGCCACGAGATTGGCAAACCAGGCTATGTTGGACGACATTAGAGAGGCGAACAGGAGAGCCACTGCAGATATGCTGGAGGAGAACCGTATGGCGAACATGACAATGATGAGGGTCATGTTAGAGGAGCTGAGGGCTGGTCCTGCTGCTGCTGGCCAGTGTCCTCCACCACCTCCACTACCACCACCGCCACCTAGTCCTCAGGATGACACCCAGAGTCAGATGGGTGAGGGTAGTCACCTGACGGGGGCCATGCAGGCCGTTCTTGTGTTTGTTGAGGATCGTGATGAGATCGACTGCCGGCTGAATGCTTTCCGTAAGCATAAGCCACCTATTTTTGATGGGTCCTATGACCCTATTGCTGCTGCGAGATGGCTTCAGGCGCTGGACAAGAGTTTCCGGGTCATGCAGTGTATGAATCCACAGAAGCTGATGTTCGCTACTTATATTGTGGAGGGCGATGCCCATGAGTGGTGGACGAACATCTCACATGTGTTCGAGATGCAGGTCACGTGATGACGTGGCCATTCTTCGAGGAAGCAGGGAGAGTTCGACAGGTTGGTTCAGGGCTCATTGTCTGTTGACGAGTACCTGGCCATATTCAATGAGCTGGTTAAGTTCGCTCATTTTCCGATGATGAGGCCGACTCCCATTTTCTTGGCTGGTAAGTTCCGTAGGGGACTTAATGAGGACATTGCTGGTCACCTTACTGGTTCTGCTTCGAGAGACTCTGGGGCTCTGATGCAGCAGTGTCGTGACATTGAGGATTATTACAGCGCAAGTAAGGCCAAGAAGGCCAAGGTTGATGTGCCGCAGGGTACTGGAGGTTCCATTTCCTGGAGAGATAGGAAGTTTGGGAACAAAGGTAAAGGAAATTAGTTGGTGGCTAAGCAAGCGCCAAATCAGTTCAAGAGGACTACGGCTCTGGGGAGTACAGCTAGACCTCCTACTCCCATATGCACGGGATGCAGGAAGACTCGCTTTGGGCCATGTGCTACGAGCCAGCTGATCTGTTTTCATTGTGGCAAGGAGGGCCACTATTCTTGAGTTTCCACCACAGAGGGAGATAGAGTTCTCCATTGACTTGTTTCTTGGTGTGGGGCCTATTTCATTAGCTCCATATCGGATGTCGCCACCGGAGTTGGCTGAGCCGAATAAGCATGTTGAGGATCTTTCGGCGAAAGACTTCATTCGACCGAGTGTGTCTCCGTGGGGAGCACCGGTCATCTTGGTGAAGAAGAAGGATGGGACAATGCGATTGTGCACCGACTACAGGCAGTTGAACAAGGTGACGATCAAGAACAAGTATCCCCTTTCGCGTATTGATGATTTGCTGGATCAACTCAGGGGGGTGCTTGCGTGTATTCGAAGATTGATCTCCGGTCCGGATACCATCAGACCGCGTTTCGTTCGAGATACGGTCATTATGAGTATTTGGTGATCCCGTTTTGACTCACCAATGCATCCCCAGTGTTCATGGACTACTTGAACAGGATTTTCCAGCCGTAACGATCGGTTTGTGATCGTCTTCATTGTCGACATCTTGATATACTCCAAGACTGAGGAGGAACATGCTGAGCACTTGAAGATTGTGTTGCAAGTTCTGAAAGAGAAAAAGCTATTTGCAAAGCCGTCGAAATGTGAGTTTTGGCTCAGGTCGGTAAAATTTCTGGGTCATGAGATTTCGCTAATGGAGTTGCAGTTGATCCTAACAAGATTGAGGCCGTGATGGATTGGGATAGGCCCGAGACGGTTACAGAAGTGAGGAGCTTCTTAGGTTTGGCAGGGTACTACAGGAGGTTCATTGAGGGATTCTCCAAGATGGTGTTACCGATGACTCGCCTTACCCGAAAGGAGACTCCATTTGTGTGGACACATGAATGTGAGGAGTGCTTCCAGGAGTTGAAGGAGAGATTGAGTACTGCACCTGTGTTGGTCTTTCCTGATCCTGCAGAGCAGTTCGAGTTATATTGTGATGCCTCTGGGAAGGGGCTAGGTTGCGTGTTGATGCAGAAAGGTAAAGTTGTTGCTTATGCTTCGAGACAGTTGAAGCCACATGAGGAGAACTACCTGACTCACGACTTGGAGTTGGCTGCTATTGTTTTTGCTTTCAAGATTTGGAGGCATTACTTGTATGGCATGAACTTTGCCGTGTTCAGTGACCACAAGAGCGTGAAGTATCTGTTTGATCAGAAGGAGTTGAACATGAGACAAAGGAGATGGATGGAGTTCTTGAAGGATTACGACTTTGAGTTGAGGCACTATCCTGGCAAGGCCAATGTGTTAGCTGACGCTTTGAGCCGGAAATCCGTGAGCCTATCCAGTTTGATGATGAGCGATTATGATGTGATAGAGAAGTTCCGAGACCTGAGAGTGAACTCCTTATTTGGGGGCGCACTTCTCGAGATGGAAACGGCAGAAGTGATTAACGAGTTAATGGAAAAGATTAAAGAGGCACAAGTGCAAAGAGAGTGCCTTGATTATGTGAAGAACCAAGATGGAGTGTCTTGGAATGAGGATGGATTACTGTTATTCCAGAAGAGGGTTGTAATCCCTCGAGGGCCATTGACTGAGGAGGTTATGGCAGAGGCCCATAAGGGCCAGTTTACTATCCACCCTGGTTCTACAAAAATGTATTAGGACCTGAAGAGAAATTTCTGGTGGCCGGGCATGAAGAAAGACATAGCGGTCTACGTGTCCAAGTATTTGATTTGCTAGAAGGAGAAGATTGAGCACCAAAAACCATCTGGTAAGCTTCAACCTATTGAGATACCATAGTGGAAGTGGGAGATCATTTCCATGGACTTCGTGGTGGGATTGTCGAAGACTCAGGCGGGATGTAACTCTATCTGGGTCATTGTTGACAGACTGACGAAGTCTGCCCATTATCCTCCAGTGAAGGTGAACTTCACTACAGAGCAGTTGGCAAAGCTATATGTTCGCGAGATTGTGAGGCTTCACGGGGTTCCTGAGAGTATCATCAGTGATAGGGACCCGAAGTTCACATCTCGGTTATGGGAGGCGCTGCAGGAGGCTTTTGGTACGCAGTTGAGATTGAGTACTGCCTATCACCCTCAGACTGACGGACAGACTGAGCGGACCATCCATACATTGGAGGACATGTTGAGGGCTTGCATGTTGGAGCAGGGTTCAGCATGGGATAGGTACCTTTCGTTGGTGGAATTTTCATACAAGAACAGTTTTCATGCTAGCCTGGGCATGGCGCCCTATGAAGCACTGTATGGTAGGAGGTGTCAGACTCCAACCTGCTGGTCTGAGGTTGGAGACAAGGATCTTTTTGGTTTAGACTTTGTCCAAGATACCACCCAGCAGATCCAGATGATCAGAGAAAGTTGAAACAGGCGCAGAATCGCCAGAAGAGCTACTATGATGTCAAGCATCGTCCACTGGAGTTCAATGAGGGTGAGAACGTGTTTGTGAAACTTTCACCTGTCACCGGTGTTGGTCGGGCATTGGGAGTGAGGAAGCTGAGCCCGCGGTTTATTGCGCCATACCAGATACTTGATAGAGTAGGACCTGTTGCCTACCGGCTTGCCTTGCCTCCAAACTTGGCTAACATCCACGACGTGTTTCACATGTCTCAGCTTCGGAAGCACATAGCGGATCCTTCGCACGTGGTGCAACCGGATGATGTGGAGGTTCGGGAGAACCTAAAGACTTCCGTCGGACCACTCAAGATTCTCGATCGAGGCGAGAAGCAGCTAAGAAGCAAGACCATTTTGATGGTCAAAGTGGAGTGGAGTGGACGTACTCCTGAGGAGTGCACTTGGGAGCGAGAGGACAAGCTTCTCCGGCAGTATCCCGACTTTCGAGACAGGTATGTTTCTAATTTTGAGGACAAAATCCTTAAAAAGGTGGGGTGAATGTAAGAACCTGCACCGTTAATTAAGCAGATTAATTAATTAAATGTGATAATTAGGAAATAATTCCATAATTGACTCTAATAATTATTATGAGGCTCTAATAATTATAGAAAGTGAGTAATAATGCTGAAAGTCACTTTTCAGACGAAAAGCGCGGATACCGGTTCTGCTACCCGGTATAAATGCGTATCGGTGAAGTATCCCGGAAAATTATAATAAGTGCATGATAATTACTAGAATTGTATGTAGGACTTGTAAAACAAGTTTCAAGTCAAAATAATGAGAAATGATGCGAGAACGGATAGTGGCCATGGAAAAGCGCGTACCGAAAAGGTGCTCCGAAAAATAAAATAAAAATATGAAAAATCTTAGAAAAATGAGTAGGTTAAGATTCTAAAGTTTGGGAGTAAAATTTTTTGCGTAGCTATTAGCGCTAATACAGTGCGATTAGCCTTAAACCGCCTATATATACTAAATGGCACATATTTCTAGGGCATATTACAGCCTCCTACGTGACTCCTTGCTGGTGTTTGAGCTACCCTTGCTGCCACCTTCATTTCTTGGTCATTTGGCTTGGAAATCTCCCAAGTCTTTACCTTTCCTCTCATCTTTCATCATCTAAACACTTGGTGGAATGTAGGGTGAGTGTGATGATCAATCATTCTGAGTTGGTAGGCTGTTCTTGAGTGTGTAGTGGCCGACTTCATTGGTTGTGGGGGTTTGAAACTTTGTTCCTTGGGTGTGTGGCTTCAAGAAGCCACCTTTGTAGAGAAAGGACCCTCCTTGGTGTAGCATTTTCGTTTGCTGTACAAGTCAGTATTTGAGGAACCATTGGTGAGCTCCAAGAGCACTTACTCCTCTGTTTTAAGCTTTAGGGTGAGTTCCTTAACTTTGATCATGTGTTTTAATGGTTAAAGTTGATGTCTTGCCATGTTTAATGAGTAAACAAGTAACCAACTGGTATGTGGACCTAAAACAGAATTAAAGATGCATGATTTAACGTTTAGAATGGGTAAAAGTTGGATCTTTGGTTGGATTTTCGCGAAATGTAGAATCTGTGTTCTGTCGCAAAATATCCGGATATTTGGTTGTGAATATCCGGATATTGATATCTGGATATGGGTATTCGGATATTGATATCCAGATATGGGGTTCTGTGAAATTCGGATATGGGATATCTAGATATGCCCCCGACATATATCCGTATATTATGGGATTTCGATGAACAGTAAGGTATTATTCATACAGAAGTGATGTATGGGTTTGTGGACCCTAGTATGATGAAGTGGTACTTCTGTAATAAGTTGTTTAAGACAGAACCTAAGTGGTTAAAGGCTTGTGTCTTTGTGTGAAGCCTTAAGACATAAACCGTAAAAGGAAAACGTAGTCTTTATGGTTATATTAATGAGCTTTGATTATTGATACGATTGCTGGTACAAAACAGATTGTAATCTGCTGTGTGTTGGACTTGAGCTGTGTGGACTCTTGGCATAGGATTGTGAGCTTGCAAGGTAAGCTTTTGTGTCCTCGGTTTAGCCATGTTGTGGTTCCACCATGTCCCATGGAGGTATGGTTATATGCATGTTGTGTCACATGCTATTGACATTTTGGAAATGCTGTTGAGCTGTTATATGTAATGTGCCTTATGATATGCATGTGATGTCCACTTATACGGTAAGCCTGAGTATGTAGTACATACAATATGGTGAGGCTGTGGGTGAGGTGCAAGCGGTGTTCCTTGTACTACTATGTAGGTAATAGACGTATTCTTGCATTTCTCTGGCCAGTAGAATAGTGATAACACACATGGCATGAATATCTATTGCACTGCATACTTTTGGAACTTATATTGAAATTACTATTTTTGGAACTTATATTGCACATGTAAGTGAGCTTGGGGTGGAAGATCCTTAAGGACCCCTTGTCTTATTGAGATTTCTTGTTTAGAGATCTCATCCCACGTTTGGGGATGCTTATTTCAGGTTCACGTAACCCTGGGATTGAGACCTCGGGTGGCAGGAGGCCAGAGTTGAGTTAGATATTGTCGTATCTGCTGACTTGTTGGATATTGGCTGCTGCTTATGTTTTCTATCATTTTTTTATGATATTTGAGTTGAGACTGTTGTTGGGCATTTATGGCCTTATTTGGTGAGCATGGGGTTTGTCCATGCCACTTAGACTTGATTATGTCTTGCTTATTTAAAGTTGTAATAATGTATCAGGATTTTGGTCCAGGCTATGTGTTGTAGTCCTGTGACTTAGATACTCACTTTATTTATGTAATGAGGTATTTCACTTAGTTGTCTTGCAATTTACATAGAGGCGATATTTTATGAAAATGAATTAACTAATTCAACTTGGTAATGATAATGATGTCATAATTGAAGAGAAAAAGATATTCCGCAAAATCTTAATTAAGCGTGGCTTAATACGATGACATGTTAACAAACCGGGTTAACACGGGGTGTTACAATAAGCACTTGCATATAACAGCTCAATAGCATTTCAATAAAGCAATACAAGAAAATAACATCATGCATATAAACCATCCCCCCATGGGGTTTGATGGAACCGACAATGGCTAAACCGAGGACACGAAAGCTTACCTTTTAAGCAATTCGTACAAACCAAGAGCTCGCACTAGCTCAAAGCCCACAAACAGCACAATCACAATATATGTTTATACAGTAAATAATCATCAATAACCAATGTCCAAGGTTACATTAAGTGATTAGGGCTTTCCATCTCATTTTAAGTGTTATTATGCAATTTCTGCATGAGGTATTGGAATACTCCTCGATGAGTATATGAGTATTCGAATACTCCAACTCTCCAGAAAGTATTCGACTACTTTCACTTAAGTATTCGCATAATACAAGGTATCCGAATACTTTTCACTTAGTATCCGAATACCTTCGAATACGACAGTGTATTCGAATACAATACTCACAGTATCCGAATACTATCCAGTATTTGAATACTTCCTCATAGGTATCTGAATACTTTTCTTCCCAGAAAAGTATCCCAATACTCCTCCAAGGAGTATTCGACTACCAAGGGATAAGTATTCGAATACTACACGAAAAGTATTTGAATACTTATCAGACAGAATGCAGAAACTCAAGCATTCTTCTGCATAAGTCCATTTTTAATGATCCAAACTTGATCTGGAGTCTAAGAACTCCCTCAACAGATGTCCATTAACATGTTTAGGACTAAGAAACTCCATCCTTAACTCAAATGGTCCAAGTTTTACTTTTTAACCGATTAAACAAGCTTAAAACATGAAAATGACATGGAGGTGATCATGTATACCTCCAAGGCTCTAAAACTCCGAAAATGAGACACAAGGGGTCCTCTACACAGCACCACAAAACTGAATTTGCCAAGCCACGAAAATACCACACAAGCTTTGACTTTTCAACTCAAAGATAGATTGAAGCCCCCAAAGACAAGGAAATGGCTCTCCCAAGGAGGAACACCAACTCAGCCCACAAAACCTCACAAACTCAGAATCTGGACTCATAAATGAAGTCTCCTACTCACTCCCAATGCAAGCCCTCTCACTCACAATGTGTTTTGATGAAGAGAACAAGGAGAAAATGACACCTTAGGCTCACAAGAGGAAGGGAGACAAACAATGGAACAGTGAAGGGAGGAGTTGGTCAGCCACCTACTCATGTAGCAAATACAAAAATGCCTAGGGTTTTGTGCAAAATGTGAATATATAGGCACTTAAGTTTTAAACACACTATATTAGCACTAATAGCTACGCTTATCATTTTAATCTCAAATTTGGGATTCTGGACTAGCCATTTCTCTAGGATTTGTCATATTTTTATTTTATTTTTCGTTGTACTTTTTCGGTACGCGCTTTTACATAGCCGGTATCAGTTCCGGCACCAGTTCTCATTATTTTAACCCGAAACTTAACACACTAGTCATATATAATATTTTAGGAATATTCATGCACTTATTATAATTTTCCATGATACTTCATCGATACACACTTATACCGTGGAGCAGAACCGGTATCTGCACTTTTCATCAGAAAAGGAACTTCCAGCATTATTAATTGTAACATCCCGTTGTACATCGGTATTTTTAACATTAATTATGATATTAAGCGCAGTTACAATCACAACAACTCATTTATAAAAATGCGATTAAACTTTTTCCGATTATTACGCGAGCAGTTGAAAACATAAAATGCGTGATAATTAAAAGTTATGACCGTGACTGTAAACTCTTGCGGAAGACTTACCTATACTATTTTTATAGCTTACTTTACTTATTATAAGACACTAAGGGGTTCCCATAAACCCACTTAACCAATTTCACACTTTTGCGTTTTCTACTCATACGAACATGGTTCGGTCTCTAAATTTCTGCGGATGGACAGTAAAAATCCAGTCCCTCATATCTTGCTATTTTTCTTTCTTACTTAATTACCTTTCTATGAAGCTATCACACGCTTGGTTCCGAGCTCATTTGCTCCGGTTATCGCCATTTGAAGTTGGACAAGCAAAATTGTCAACCAACCCAAAAACAGCTCCAAACATCCCTCACTCCATGAATTACTGCACCGAATCCACTTATCCATTTGCTCTCAAATTTTTATACCATAAACTAGACACCTCAATCTTCGATTTGATATATCATACACTTAATTTGACAAAGAAACGAAGCGGGAATAAAATTCCCAAAACAGTACAAAACAGCCCCCAAGTGCAGGGCAAAATAGGGCAGCAACATTCCATGGCCTGCAAAGGGCTGCGTACAACTCTAAAAATTCTAAGATTTTGATGCAATGTAAGGGACATCTCAAGCTTCAGAGTTGCATATGGCACATCCCTATCGGACCTCTATGCAGGGAGATATGCTCTCCCGAAGTTCACCTAAAATCTGCCAATACTACAGAAAATTCGCCATAGTCTCCTTTGTGTTTACAAAAATCCGCATTTTGCACTAGTAGTTATGTGACCTCAAATGTACCTAATAATCATTATAAATCATTGGGTGGCAACCACAAGGACCAGCAATGCCTTGGGGCTCTTACAACCCAACACAGTTCATACTTATTACACAATATGGCTCACTTTAAATCCTTAAATAGTTTCAATCACCAACTTCAATTTCATGCATATTTTCATCATACAAGTAATCATAAACTTAAAATAGGCCTAAAGCCCTTCCATCATAGTACATCATGCATCCATTGTACAATTACAATATTTAACTTACATGTTACAACTTACAACTCATAACTTGAATTTACATCTTACAACATAAAACTTAGAATGACAAGACTAGGAAATATACATATTCATGAACAAATAATGACAAATGCGTCATGATTCATCCTATGGGCCTCTAGCCCGCCACTCCTGTGCCACTGTAACCCAGAGGTTCTGGAGAAAACTCCGTCCAATGGTTCACTTCGATGCATATAAATAATATAAAATAACATCACTTAAAACGGGATAAAGCAAGGGATTTAGAGAAAGGGGGATTATCGGAATACAAACTACGACGGAGCGGGCTGGTAGCTACCATACCACACAAAGTCCTCGGCATATAAGCCTACAGGTATTATCCAAGGCGTTTTCCAAGAACCACAACCAAGGTACCCCTCCCATTCACAACACCCGAGACTTCCTAGTGTGCTCATATCCGAATTACACACCACGACCCTAGGTCAATTGGAACTCCCTCTCGGAGACCTATCCAGTGGAAGTCCGGAACTTGCCCGAAGGCTAACTATCTACTGGCCAGAGATTCGGTACATAAGTACCCTCATAAATGCTACATGCATGCTCATGTTGTTCTACACTACTCATACACATTTCCTACCATCACCCTCAACGGGTGTGGTGGAACACACAAGGGGAACAAGCCCCAGTACCAAGAGTTTACCTTAATTCGTTCTCTCACTTAGCTCCACAGCAGCTTATTTCTCAACTTGGTACACAATAGAATGCCTACACAGAGGACATTCCCAATCACTTAAATCTCAAACAATACATGCTAATTTACAATTATACATGCATTGGTCCAATCACTTACCTCAATCCACTTGGTCCAGGACCAAGGGCAATCCACTGATTTACTGTTCGGGATTCAAGTCGACGTACGGCAACCTATACAATCATATACAGCCATCAGTATACGTCAATTTTCATCAAAACGCGAAAAACACGAAATCCTCCCCATCCTCCTTAATGGTTCGGCCATAGAAGTGTTAATTTGAGATTTATTTTTCTAAATTCTCTTTCTCATTTTATTATGCTTCCTTAGGTTGCCAAGAGGCCAATTCAAGTGCCATTTCGCCGTTTTACGTCTTTTATTCATCGTTTTGCTTAATAATTCAACCTATGTCAATTCAACACTTAACACTCTCAATTATTTTTCTATAGGTTTTCCAACCTTCCAACCACCACACAACCCATCTAATTACCAGTTGATTACACAAAACATCATCCCAATTATTTTTCTAACACAATTCCTCATTTTTCTCAATATGGCTGAATCATGCCCTATGGAATCCCAAAGGATTTCGTTCAATTTTCAACCATCCCACATCTCATACAATCTCATATTATCAACCTACACTCATTCAACAACTCAACAATCAAAGCCCAACCAAATTTCAAAATTCAAAATCATGACACCTCAAATTTTCTCTAAGTTAAAAATCCATATTTTTCTTCAATAATTTTTATTGCATTTCTAGCTTTAATACATCATTCTAAGACATTATCATCTAATACACATTTTACAATTGAGCTTTCTAACATCACACATCAACCATGCAAGGTTTAGGTCTCAAAATCAAATCATCACATTCAGCCAATTAAAATGCAAGAACACTCACCCAAATGGTAGGTAGAAGACTCCTCCTAACTATACTCCACCATTAGAGCACTTAGAAGCTCCAAGAACTCCAAATTTTCTCCCAGAACCACGGCTGTAAATGGTCCAGATCTCCTCACACATGCGATTGCAAGGCTCAAGAGTGGTACCAAGGTGTTTAGGAGGTGTTTTCCATCAAGATTCAAGATAAACTTTGTTGGATTTGGTTAAGAAATGGCTTAGTTAATGATCAAAGAAATTTTTGCATAAATGAGGGAGAAATGGGGCTGTTGTGCGCGCATGGAGAGAGAAAGAAGTGAGGAGATGATGAATAGTAAGGAAGTGGGGTGGCTTAAGTGAGGTTTAAGTGGGGTGGGTCCCACGTGATTTAAAACTTATTTAGAAACTCTAATTTTTAACATTAACCATTGTCCTTTAATTATACTTTATCAGATGAATCCGGAGCTTTCCGGTCATTCGGAGAAAACACCGTTTTAAGCTATTGTGCGCGCCGTCGGCACGCTTCCCCAAACTGACTTAATTCCATCAAAATTTATCAAAAATCATATTTCCTAACTCTATAAACCATTTATAATCCATATTTGAAATGTAGAGCTCAAAACTCGACTGGCACGTTTTACGGTGCAATTGTACCGCGATATTTTTACCCGCGAAAAACACTATTCACTGATTTTTCTGAAACTTGCCTATCTACTCAATTTTTTGTTCTGAATTCATTTCCAGGTTATTTTTACCATCTGAGACCTTCTACTCAGTTTTTATCTTCCTAGGGTTGTGTGTTGGCTAATTACCGTTTTGCCCTTTCTTTGTATTTTGGCCTAATCTTCATGGCTTTCACTAGTTCTTCACTTAATTGCTCTTTTAGTGTTTTAATACTTAATTTAGAATTGTGAGGTGTTATATTAATCACTTACTCTAGTTATTTAAGACTTCTCATAATGATTAGGGTCAATTATGGAATTATTTCCTAATTTAACGATGCGGGTTCTTACATCCAACATCTATCTGAGTAAAACCCAAATCCAATCATCATATCGATTATCCATTACACATAACCCAATCATCATTACACATAATCCTCGATCATCATATCAATTATCCATTACAAGTAATCCAATCAGCATTACACATAATCCTCAATCATCATATCAATTATCCATTACACATAATCCAATCATCATATCAATTATTCAATTATTTCAGCTTATCAATAATAATTTCCACAATTATTCAATAAAATTCATATCGCACATAATCGATTTTCCATCACTTTATCAAAGGCAAAATACATTATCAAAGCATTAAGATTATTCCCAAAATAATTAATCCTATTATTTTCTAGGAGTTAAAATGTGCAGTATAGGTAGTACCAATTAATTCTTATAAGCTATCTCAAACTGTGCAGTCTCAAACATGCACAGTCTTTGGAATCCCTCTCTTTCGAGTGTCGATTCGATTCTTTCATGCATGTAACCCCCCGCTGGAAGCTTGTCAAGAGCTGCTCCTTGTCCGTGTCTCTTTGCACCGGCGATCAATCCCCGCCCTCGTCAGCGCTGGGGATGTTACAAAAAACCCAGTAAATTTCCCAATAACATTCATATATAATTAACCTATAATTAATATCACTTGATTCCATATAATTAACCAATAAAGTTCCTAATATCAATATCACATATAGCAAATTAAATATGAAACTACCTAAAATATCCTAAGGATCTTGATTGGATAAATTATATATAATTTATTGTTATGGTCTAATTATTTATAAATCATATCATATAATTACATTATAATTATTAATATTTTGAAACAAATTATTAAATACTAATTTAATATTAATAATATATTTCAATTAAAAATATTCTATAATATTATAATGATTAATTACATATAACTACAATAAAAATAATTAATTAGGATGACATATTATACACTATCATTGTAAAATTAATACGTTATGACATGTCTAATATAATATAAATCATGATATTAATTACCAAATAATTACAAGATATATCATTATGATAGGATTCATTTATTATATAATAATCATCTACACATCACTACCGATATAATCATATTGTGATGAAGATCATTTTCGCAATCATAAAAAAATAATGATAAAATAAATATTGCATTAATATTATATCTACTATCATATGCTATATTTGTTATATTATTAAATGATTTTAAAATTAAGCCCAATAAAATTCCCAACATATGATGCTCTAAGGATTAAGAGGTACATATAAAAATCTTCAATTAAAACTAACTTGTGACAGACACCCTAAAGATCATAATCACATTAACAAAAATTCATATAAAGCTAACCCTTAACTCTCTAGGGATTAGAATTACATATAATAGATTTTAAATAAAGTTACTTAAAGATTGGAATTATACCAAATAAGAATAAAATTAATATATTAATCCAATATTATACCAAACATAAATCATATATAATTAATCTAAATTTCATATAAAACTAACCCAAGAGCACTGTAACATCCCACGTAAAAATTTAGGAAAATACATAAAATACTATAAGGCATAAGAATGCATGTGTGAAAATTAGAGTTTCATGTAATTATTGATTGGAATTCGAATTGTATGATTACTAGTGTAGAATTAATATTGAGTTTGGAAAATTATTGGAATTATAATTTTAGGTGAGAAATTATTTTAGGCATATAGTTAAAAGATGTAGGAATAATCATGTAGTAACATATAAAAAGAATTAAAAATAATTGTAGGGCTTGAGGACTTATAATTTTTGGGCTAGTACCCAAGTTAGTGTCACTTGGGCTTGTATATATTTTATTCTCAAATGCTTGTTGGGCTGAAGCCTTAAGGCCTTATGTAGCACTCTTGAATCAGCCCAAACCCATTAGTAACTTATCCTAACCTCATCTTAGTGATGCCACAAGTCAGTCCCTTATTGGTTAGAAACCTCCACATGGCATGGCTTATCTTGTCTTTCCTCTTTGTGCGCACATGGCCCCTAAAATTCTGCACTTGGACTGCTTTCTAATCATTTTAGTCAGCCTTACTTTGCTTTTTCTTGCACCATACGTATAGCAATTGTGAAGAGGTAAGCTAGTTACTTGTTGAACCTTCCAAACTTTGTAAGACATGCAACCAATGTAGAGCTTGTAGGCAGTTTGCATGTTCTTTGTGTGGGCAGAAAATTCTGCACCATTTTGACCCTCCATTTGTGCGCTCCAAGTGAGTGAACCAAGCTGAGTTTCTGCCTTGATGAATGGCTTTAAATCAGCCACAAACCCCTCACTCCTTCCACCCTTGTGCGCTGAAATTAGGCTGAGTTTAGGCTCTTTGAAACAGAAACCAAATCTGCACCATATGCCTTCCTCCTTCCTCTTGAAACCGTGAGTGTATAGGGAGTAAAACATTCAGGAAAATTGCACACCATTCCCTTCCTTTCCTTGCTGCAACCGTGGACTATAGACAACATATATAGTGCAAGCATTCCTCTCATTTCCTCACTGTCCAGCCGAGCTTCCATCAAGGGTATAGTGTACCTTCCTTCTTCATTGTCTTCTCCTACCTTGATTGTTTGATGGAGACATCATCTTGCATGTAGGTTCTGCCCAAGTTGTCCTTCCACCCACCATTTGTGTGCATAAGACATCTTCTAGGAAGGTTGAACTTGTTGCTTAGTGGAGCTTAGGAAGTGTGGTGTTTGTTCCTTGGTCAACTAGTGTGCACTACAAGAGGTAAGCATTGATTTTGAGACCTTGTTCCTTCCTTTGTTTAACCATGTAAATGCTTAGAGATGGCCTTTAGATTTACTTGTGGATCCTCTTAAGATTCTGCCTTGTCATGTTTTAGACCTTAGAATGAGCATAATAAAAATAATGGTGGGGCTGTTAGATAATAACTTAGTATGCTTTTTAAAATTGTATGAAACATTATATGTATGAATAACATGCTTTATCCCTTGTAGCACACATGGTATGAAATAGTAGGGTTTTTGATATGTTTGTTTTGATAATATAAATTCTGATTTAGTAAGTTTTAATATAAGCTAAGTCCTATTTTTAAAGTAGTTTTCCACATATGAGTAGGCTGTTGTATGCTGTCACTATTTCTGTTAAAAAACACCAGTGTTTCTGTTTAAAAATGTTACTGTTTGATGCTGAAAAATGCTACTATTTTTGTTTAAAAGATGTTACTATTTGCTGCTGAAAAATGCTACTGTTTCTGCTGCTAAAAATGTTATTGTTTGCTGTTTAAAAACGTTACTCTCTGCTGCTGTAAAACGTTACTGTTTCTACTACAAAACGTCACTGTTTTTTGCTCACTATTTTTTAAGCAAAACATTATTATTTTCTGATCATTGTTCTAAGAGAAACGTCACTATTTTCTGCTCACTGTTTTAAGCAAAACGTTGTTGTTTTCTGATCACTGTTTTAAGAAAAACGTTGCTATTTTCTGCTCACTATTTTGCTGTAAAACGTTACTATTTTTGCTCACTATTTTGCTGTAAAACATTGCTGTAAACTGATTTTCTGCTCACTATTTTAGTGAGGAAAATGCTGTTGTTTTTTCTCACTGTTAAACGTTGGGAAGACAAATAACCTTGTAGGCAGAATGGGAGTTTAATGGAAAAGACCAATGTTTTAGGTAGGAATGTGTGGTATATAATTCTGATTTATTGCAATTGATTTAGGTGCGCATAAACAGTGAGAAACGTAGCATATTTCGCTGTTGTTTGGTAATTATTTAAGGCACGCAAGTTAGGCGATATTACCTAATGTGACTATTGACTAGTGTATGAAGTTGTAACATGATGCTCCATTCTCCGTAAGATTATGTTCCTTATGATAAATGTATTCTGCCATGAAAATGCCTTAATGGCAATATGATTATGAGGTAAGGTTGTTATGTGGCAGCATAACGTATATGAAAAGTATGATATAAGCATGCATCTTACATCATACCGCATCTATTTTTCTGCTTTGTGTGTGGAAGCATAGCATGGCATGCATGTACCAAACTCATATAGCCTTGCAATTTAGAATAGTTATGTACAGGACCATGTGTTTGAGCACGCATCATATAGGCATCCCTCCAGTACCAGGGCATGGGATACTTGGCATCAGTCCGCATAAGCCACAGTAGGAATCCACCTATGAGGGTGCCGATTTATGGGATATCCACTGTGTATTGCGCGCACGACAGTGCTATGAGCGCAAAAGGAAGGTGTTATATACGCAATATATATATATATATATATATATATGATGAAAAGGAAAAGGACAAGGAACAAGATATGTTGAAGTGACTGTTTATGATTTTGTGCCTAGTTTAATACTGTTGCGTTATTAGTTTTGTTGCCACATTATTGGGATTATTCTCACCCCTTTGGGGCTGCTATTTTCATAAAATGGCAGGAGGACGAAAGAGCATTTGAAGGAGTGATGCATGCTGTTACTTGCTGATGATTGGACTTTTGTTGTTGCTGTTTAATTATTGGATGACTGTAATGCTTTATATTTTGGAGCACTTGGATGACTGTAGACACTATTATCTTAAATTCTATTTTAGTCTTTCATGAACAGTGGCTGTTTTGGAAAAAAATCTAAAAACGTTTTGCGAAATGGATTTTTGAACGTTTTAAGTGCTGATTTTTAAACAGTGTTACACGAACCTTACGGGTCATGGGCAAACTAACTCTGATTTACTATTATTTTATATGCACGCGAAGCCCCAGACGTGTTCTTTCTAAATCAAAAGGAATATTTTTTAAATCCTCCGCACTGATTTTATAAGAATTTATAAAGACAGTACGGTTTTGCCTTTGAAATAATATTTTCAGCAACTTAAGAAATTTGTTAAAAAAACATACTCTGATTTCTAGAAGAAAACCGATTTCAACTATAAGTTTTGATTAGAAACACTAAAGTTACATTTTTTAGTAGCCTAAGTGTCGTTAAAGACTCTAATTCCGCTTAGCAAACGACTCTCTTGGATGCATACAAGAGAGGGCGTTACAAGCACCTAGAGATTAGGATTAAATATACCAAATATATAACAATATAAAGAATAGGACACACCTAGTAAAATTGCATACACAACGAGCGATTTTCCCTCGCTATATAATTCTTCTGATTCATTTATCCCTCGCTATTAAGCTCGCCTCAGCGAACAATTAAGCGAGAAGTTGAAATTTGTTCTCTAAGCAGTTTGCTTTAGCGAGCTCCTCAACGAGCCTTACGAATTCTGATGGGTAAAGGCATTAGGTAGAGATAAGGACCAAGAAAATAGAAGAATAATCAAGATTATTGGGAAGTGAGCAAGCTCAGCGAGGACGTTCTTCTGATTCAATTATCCCTTGCTATTAAGCTCGCTTCAACGAATAATTAAGCGAGAAGTTGAAATTTGCTCGCTGAGCAGCTTGTTTCTGTGAGCTAATCGGCGATCCTGATCTAGATTAAAAAGCACAGTCTTTATTTCTTTAAAAAGAAGAGATTAGGGATATGATATGAGTGCTGGGACGCGACAGAGAAAGGCTAGGAGGCGGCTAGAGATGACTTAGGAGGCAGAGAAGCTCCGCTCCGGACCTGAGGAACGGAGAAACGGTCAAAACTTCACCTTGGAGACCGTCTTTTATGTTTCTTTTATGAATTTAGTTTCTTTTCATCTCTTTCTTTAGTTTTCCTATCTATGTCAGGATGGATTTTTATGTATGGAGAGATCGAACCAATGGATTCCTAAATGCTGTTGAATCTTTCTTGTAATTTATATTCACTATTTGAGTTATGCAATTAATCTGTTTCCTCATGACTAGCTTTGTTTATGAACTGATCACTCATAGATAAACACATTAATCTTGCATGACAATAGGGATATTGGTGTCTTGATTCCTATTGATTAATTGCTAGAGTTTGTCTGATCTAGGCATAGGCTTACAAATTCTATAACTTTATGGCTCTTGTGTTAATGCTTACTGTTGCGAACTCGGCAACTATACTGATCATTCCAAGTAATCAAGTGATAAAGTAAAGTATCGTCTCCACAGGGATTGTAGACCAAATACTACAATAACCAGTCCCCTTAAGTTGAATGGATCAATGGAGGTGGCAAATGGTATTGATTAAAAATAAAAAGTAAATTGAAAAGTGAATTGCGTATTTTTAGGGTTTTATAAAAATAGATGAACAAAGTTGCATAAAATTAGGTTTGGAAAACAATTGCGAAAATATTGCAGTAAGAGTACAAACACCTGTTTGATCCCCACCTTGTAATCTGAATCTAGATTTACATGCGATTTACCCATTGATCAAACGATTCACCATCTTTTATTTTAATGGTTAAGCCCTAATCCCTTAGTGATCTTAACCTTATTAACCCTATTAGAACCCTAATCCCTTAGTGATTCCTTTTCGGGTTAAACACATAAATCGGCGAATCTTTCACGTTTGCGATTCATGTAGCCTATCCCTAGTGCATACATGAACAACTATTTTCCTCCTTGTCTGGAATTAAGATCCCAATATTCCTATTGCGAATCCTAACCCTAGCGATCTGTTAGAATGATCAGATCTAAAAGAACGAAGAGATGAAGAACGGAGGAAAATAGATTCAAATAGATAAACACATGTAAATTAAATCCAAACTACAAGGGGTTCACATTCAGGGTTGTGACCCTTACCACAATAAAAAGATCTAGCCAACCATTGTCATTGCTGATCTCAAATAATATTCAACAAGAATTGTAAATTACAAACAAAGAACGAAGAACAGCTCTCTCCGCAGCGACGGTCCTTTCTCTAGGTCAGAAATGTGGTATCTCTGCCTCCTCATGACCTAATTCCTCACTTTTATAAAATATTTCTTCATTTTCCAGTTTTGCCCTTTGAAAACACGGCTGTGGTTTCCGCAACTGACGCTCTCAGCGTCAGTTCCACGTTGTGAGCGTGACCTCTTCTGAATTCCCACGCCATCAACGTTAATTCCACGCTATGAGCGTGGATGCTTCTGAGCTTCCACGCCATCAGCGTCAGTTCCATGTTGTGAGCGTGGATGCTTCTGGACTCCCACGCCACCAGCGTGACATCCACGCTGTGAGCGTGGGTCTTCACTTTGGCAAATCCTCATTTTGCTTCCAGATTTGTTTGCTTTTCCTATAAAATGAGCATAAAATCAGTTGAACACTCCTGAAATCGGAATTTAAGAAATAGAACAAGAAATGTTGCCTTTTTAATGAGGAATAGTCTATTATCTTTCTCTTTTTGGCTTGAATTTACTTATGTGCTGAAGGCACATCAAACAATTCCCAGATTTCAACGTTGTTGTCCCCAGCAATGTAATGAATTAAAAGAAGAGTAAGATGAACTTTATGAAGAAACATATGAATATAAACATCTTAAGAAATTAAACTGCTATGCATGTATAACTTCCTGGTAAAAACTTCACAATAATGCTCTTCAGTTGTATCAAGAACTTAGATCCTAACTTGAATATTCCTCACCTGATACATACATTCTCATCACTCAGTGTCTGAGGTTTTTGCACTAATTCCATGATCTTGAACATATTCTCAAGTTCTTAAAAATGAGGAACCCATTTGCCATGCATAGACTGATCAAAAGGTCTTTGATAGGTTAGAACTTGGCCTGGTTTGGAGGTAAGAATCTTTTGGTTAGAGGCTGATTAATTTGGAGAGACTGAACTCCTAAGATTTTTGACATTAATTCCTTCTCAGCTCTTCAATTCTGCCATTCTGACATTTTTGGGATTCTTTTTCCCTTTTTCACTACATTTTCTTCTTTTTTATTTTCTTTTCTCTTCTGAGCTACAATTTAACTTCTCAGGCCATTCTCTTTTCTTTTACTTAACTTTTTCTTTTCTGAGAAAGACCTTGATTTTAGTCTTTGGAATTAGCATTTCAATCTCTCTCAAGGTGTGTCAATGGGACATGGTTAAGCAACTTTCACAAGGTGATTGAACATATTGGTCTCAGGCTCAAAAGGGTTTAACAAAGGACAATTTTCTAGGTAGGCTATTTGGCTCTAAGCTAACAAGAATAAATGCCTTTATCATATCAGTCATGCACGCAAGCTAGAGAAACAATTCAAATTCAAGAAAAACTACTTCAATGAGGTCTCTCTGAATAATTATTTCTGTTTAGGCTCAATCCTCACAGCTATTTTTCAAACTAGAATCTAATTTCTAGAATTCACATCAAGCAATATTTCAGAAAAATTCACCACAGAGCAATTATACAGACAAGCAGGCATCATTCTCAGATTATATAAACAAATGAATGTTTCACGGATATCATGCTCTTAATCATTCAATTCACAATAAGACTAAGCAAGCTTGTCAAACCTGAGATTGCTTGTTCAGAAATTCAAGTTTTTTTTAAACGAAAATAAAAAAATAAATAATAATAGCAAAAGTTGAAATGTCTCCCTTTTTCCAAATAGATTTTATGTTTCCTTTTTGTTGTGTTTCCGCATTTAGCAGGTCTCGCATATACAGCATGCGACCCCAATTCCCAGATTTAGAATATTGTTGTCCCCAGCAACAAACTATACTAGTCAAAGAAGCTCATTTTGCCAAATGGAACAATCACACACTTATTAAACAACAAAAAAGATAAATATCAAATAGTACTGCATAAAAAGGAAAAATTATCCAACAAAAATATCTACAAAGTACTTAAAACAGCAAAAATAATGAAAGAAACTAAAAAAAATGTGTATGATGTTGAAGTGGGGAGTGATCATCAGTAATCCTCCATAGCAGCATCATCATCATGATCAGCCTCCGCTGGGGGTAGAGAAGGTGGAAGCTGTGGTCTGAAACTAGTAGTGTCGATCCCACGATCACTACACAGTCTCTCTATGATGACCCGGAGATACCTCTGCTCGACCCTCACCTCCTGCATCTAACGGTCCAAACTCTGGAGTAGAAGAGAATCTGCATGAGGTTGTGCTGCTGGCGCTGGAACTGGTGGTGGTACTGGAGGTGCTCCACCTGCTACACGAGACGCCTTCCAGAGGTTTCAACTGTCTTGAAGCATAAGCAACAGCTTTCCTTTTCTGCATCAACACACAGCCTAGCCCCTTACCAGAGGCATTACAATAAAGCTCAAACTGCTCCGCAGGATCAGGAAGGACTAACACAGGAGCAGTAGTCAGTCTCTCCTTCAACTCCTGGAAGCACTCCTCACACTCATGTGTCCACACGAATGGAGTCTCCTTTCGGGTGAGGCGAGTCATCGGTAACACCATCTTGGAGAATCCCTCAATGAACCTCCTGTAGTACCCTGCCAAAACTAAGAAGCTTCTCACTTCTATAACCGTCTTGGGTCTTTCCCAATCCATCACGGCCTGAATCTTGTTAGGATCAACTGCAACTCCATCAACGGAAATCACATGACCCAAAAATTTCACCGACTTGAGCCAAAATTCACATTTCGACGGCTTTGCATAAAGCTTTTTCTCTTTCAACACTTGCAACACAATCTTCAAGTGCTCAGTATGCTCCTCCTCAGTCTTGGAATAAATCAAAATGTGGTCAATGAAGACGATCATAAACTGATCCAGTTACGGTTGGAAGATCCTGTTCATCTAGTCCATGAACACTGCGGGTGCATTTGTGAGTCCAAACGGGAACACCAAGTACTCATAATGACCGTACCTCGAGCGAGACGCTGTCTTTGGGACATCCTCCGGCTTTACCCATATCTGATGGTATCCGGACCGGAGATCAATCTTCGAATACACACAAGCACCCCTGAGCTGATCCAACAAATCATCAATGCGTGGAAGAGGATACTTGTTCTTTATTGCCACCTTGTTCAACTGCCTGTAGTCGGTGCACAATCGCATAGTCCCATCTTTCTTTTTTACAAATATGACCGGTGCTCCCCAAGGAGACATATCGGCCGAATGAAGTCTTAAGCTGAAAGCTCCTCAATATGCTTCTTCAGCTCTGCCAACTCTGGTGGCGACATCCGATATGGAGCTAATGAAATAGGCCCCACACTAGGCAACAAATCAATGAAGAACTCTATCTCCCTCTGCGGTGGAAAATCAGGAATCTGCTCGGGAAACACCTCGAGGAATTCCCTCACCACAGGAATGCCAGTGAGATCCTCCTATGTCCCACTCACCAAACCTCCCAACATGACATAGCCAAATGCCCCTGCTCTCAAGGCCCTCCTCGCCTGCATGACTGAAATGAACGGTGAGGAATTGGCTGTGGACCCACCCGGAGACATCACCACTCTCTTGGCACAACAATCAATCAATGCACAGTTTCTGGACAGACAATCCATGCCCATAATAATCTCCAAGTTGGCCATCAGCAATCCTATCAAATCTACCGAGAAATCACGGCCATCCCACTGAAATGCTACATCGCGATGGACAGTGGAGGTCAAACATTTTTCTCCGGTGGCGGTGGTCACCCGCATCGGTGGAGAAAGCACAGCACTGGGAAACTCAAGCCCCACAGCAATAGGGGTAACAACAAATGAATGTGTTGCCCCGGAATCAAATAACACATCAACAGCTGAACCACCAATGATAACAGTACCTCTGACCAGGTTCGGAGCTCTGTCCGAATGCTGACGATCAAGGGTGTACACACGCCCAGTAGTATGTGGCACTGCTGGTGCCCTTGTAGGAACCATCTGCAGGGGAACTACCTATACTACAGTAGCTCTCGCCTTCGGGCAATCTCTGGAATAGTGGCCCTCCTTGCCACACTGGAAGTATATTAACTGGCCTGTAGCACACGGCCCAAAATGTGACTTCCCGCATCCCGAGCATCTGGGAGCAGGAGGTCTCGCTGTACTCCCCTATGCAGAAGTCTTCTTAAACTGATTTGGCGCTTATTTAGCCGCCAACTGTTTTCCTTTTCCTTTGTTCCCAAACTTCCTGTCTCTCCAGGAAGTGGAACCACCAGTACCCTGTGGCACCTCAATCATGGCCTTCTTGGCCCGACTCTCACTACAGTAGTCCTCAATATCACGATACTGCTGTACCAAGGCCCCGAAGTCTCTCGAAGCAGAACCAGCAAGATGCCCAGCAATGTCCTCATTAAGTCTCCTACGGAACTTAGCAACTAGAAAAATGGGAGTCGGCCTCGCAATACAAAAACGAGCAAACTTGACCAGCTCATTAAATTTGGCGAAGTACTCGTCAACAGACAACGAGCCCTGCACCAATCTGTCAAACTCTCCCTGCTTCGTCTCCTGAGCATCATAAGGAAAGTACCGACCCAGAAAACAGTCCTCAAAGAACGGCCATGTCATCACATGCCCCTGCATCTCGAACACCTGAGAGGTGTTCGTCCACCACTCATGGGCATCGCCCTCCAACATGTATGTGGCGAGCATCAACTTTTGTGGCTCGGTGCACTACATCACCCTGAATATCTTGTCCAGGGCCTGGAGCCATCTGGCAGCAGTAATGGGGTCGTAGGACCCATCAAAAATAGGTGGCTTATGCTTGCGGAAAGCATTCAGCCGCTGGTCGATCTCATCTCGATCCTCAGCAAAAATAGGAACGGCCTGCATAGCCCCCGTCAAGTGGCTACCCTCACCCATCTGACTCTGGGTGTCCTCCTGTTGACTAGGTGGAGATGGTGGCGGTGGAGGTGGTGGAGGACACTGGCCAGCAACAGGACCATCCCTCAACTCCTCTAACATGACCCTCATCATAGTCATGTTGGCCATCCGGTTCTCCTCCAGAACCTCAGCGGTGGCTCTCCTGTTCGCCTCTCTGATGGCGTCCAGCATAGCCTGATTTGCCAACCTCGTGGCCTCCTGGTTGGCTAGTCGGGCCGCCTGCATCTCAGCTAATGCAGCCAGGACAGGATACGGTTGATCCTCACTCGTACCCTGGTTCCTCCTTGGTTGCACCATGACTCTGCACAAGTTACACAAAGAATGAGTTGATCAGGCCCACGCCATGTGGTCACATATGCATTATCATAATACACACCAATCAAAGAGAACACAAGATAGACACGCAACAAAATATCCTAACTTATTGCAATACATACAGGCTTTTCCTTAAAAAGTGCTCTGATACCATAAAATGTAACAGCACGTGTTAACCCGATTTGTTAACATACTATCGTATTAACCCACGCTTAATTAAAATGCGGAATAACTTATTCTTTAATTCAATTATGACGTCATTAGCCTTAGTCAACTTGATTACTTAATCAATTTCATGAAATAATTCATGTATGTAAATTGCAAGACAACTAACTGGAATACCTCATATATAAATTATCTAAGTCACAGGACTACAACACATAGCCTGGACCAAAATCCTGATACATTAATACAACTTTAACTAAAAGAAGACATAATCAAGTCTATGTGGCATGGACAATCCTCATGCTCATCAAATAAGGCATAATGCCCAACAACAGTCTCAACAGACAATCCCAAAATAAATGAAGATAAAAGCATATGCAACATATATAACCAGCATCCAACAGTGTCAGCATATAATATCATCAATATCTAACTTAGCTCCGGCCTCCTACCGCCTGAGGCCTCAACATTACCTGAAATAAGCATCCCTAAATGTGGGGTGCGATTTCTAAACAAGAAATCTCAGTAAGACAAGGGGTCCTCAAGGATCTTCCACCCCAAGCTCACTTACATGTGCAATATAAGTTCAAAAAGCAATATTTCCAATATTAGTTCCAAAAGTATGTAGTGCAACTGATATTCGTGCCATGTGTGTTTATACTATCTACTGGCCAAAGAAATGTAGGAATACGTCTATACCCACATGAGTACAAGGAACACCGCTTGCACCTCACCCACAGCCTCACCATATCGTATGTACCACATACTCAGGCTTACCGTAAAGATGGACACCACATTGCATATCATAAAAGCACATTGCATAAAACAGCTCAACAACATTTCCAAATATCAAAAGCATGTAACACAGCATGCATATAACCATTCCCCATGGGACATGGTGGAACCACAACATGGCTAAACCGAGGACACGAAAGCTTACCTTGCAAGCAATCAATCCAAGCCAAGAGTCCAACCACTCTCAGAGTCCAAACACAACAGTATCACAATCTGTTATGGACCAATAATATATCATTAATTATGCATCACAATCATACAACTTAAAGACTACGTCTTTCCTTTACGTTTTACGTCTTAAGGCTTCCAACAAAGCCATAAGCCCTTAATCACATGATTCTGACTTAGTTCATTAATTGCAGAAAGTCCCACTTCCTTAATATAGGGTCCACAAACCCTAACATCATCTCTATATGAATAGTACCTCACTGTTCTACGAAATCCCAGAATATCCGGATATTCCTTGGGGCATATCCGGATATGCAATATCGGATATCTCACTGACCATATCCGGATATACAATACCCGGATATCCAGATCCCGTATCCGGATATGAATATTCGGATTTCTATTCGACAAATATCCGGATATCTCACGACAGAATGCAGTTTCTGCATTTCGTGAATATCCACTCCTAAGATCCAAATTTTAACACTTAAATACGTTAAAGCATGCATCTTTAATCTGTTTTAGGTTCATATTCAGATTACCTTCTTGTTTACACATTAAACATGGCAAGACATCAACTTTAACCATCAAAATTTAAGATCAAAGGTGGCAAAGCTTACCAAAGCTCAAAACAGAGCAACAATGGCTCTTGGAGCTCACAAATGGACCCTCACAGCTCAGCCAACCAAAGAGCACGAAAATGGCATACAAAGATGAGTTCTTTGCACCCAAAGGTTTACTAAAAGACCTCTTGGGCACCCGTTCAAGTCATACTCGGAAGTGGAAAAATTGTTGAACATTTGATTCTGAATAATCGTAATCAGCGCACAAGACATCATCATATAGGGTTCTCATATCCTACTCAGGTACGCAATAAACAATTGTTGTTTTTATTTATTGCAGGTCTAGGCTGACAAATCCGAAAAATCACCTCCAACTTCAAACTCATAAGCAATTACAAACCCGGAGACGACTACAACCAAAGAGCAACACGATAAAGCAACCTGGAACCCGGAAGCCTTCACAAGCTGGGTTTTCTCGGCATTTATATCATTTTTCACAATACTAAACATTCTTTGATAGGCACGAGGGCTTTACTTTTACCCTGGCATCCCGACTATGCGCAATGCCAGGCTGGGGGGCTTATGTTATGGACCACTTATGTGGTACCCACTTTCTATCCCCACTATATGGAGCATCCCATTCCATCACTCTCCCATAACTTCCATCCACTACCAATAACTACCCACTAAGTATTGCATCATGCCATTAAGTCACCTGCAAACTACCCACTAGAGGCACAACCTCCTGGTACATTTCATCTATATATAACCCCTTACAGCTAACAAAGGGGATCATCTCATGACTCATCTAGGAACTCATAACATATCCTGACCACCATGGCTACAATACTGTGCCCATAGCACATCATATCCACCGCAGGTGACTCACACACACACCCCTAGTTCATACCATCGGACTTTGGCCTAAGGTACAGGACTTCTCATTGCTTGTCATCTTTACCATAAGCTCCGTAGATACAAATACTAGCTATCCTGTTAGACCATCAATGTTCATTCCAGAACCTTGTGGAGTGCGGCATAGTTAGAGAAACTGGGTTCGTGTGGATGAAGCAAAAGTCCCCAAGTGAGCATTTCTTTGAGGGTACCAAGACCTTGGTGAGTTATGCAGTGTTGGTTACTGCATATGTGGAGAAGTTCAAGATGAAGATGAGTGGCATTAAGAGCAAGCAAGTGTTTCTTTGGGTGCCAGTAACTGAGATGAGCATTGATGGTCTTAATTGAAAGAAGATATTAATGTCACCGAATAAACTTTTTTCAGAGATGTAATCGAGGTTTGGGGTCACAGCGGGGTATTAATGTCACTGTTTGCACCCACTTTTTCCATTTCTCTGATTTTGACAGAAATATCATGTTGGAAGTTGCATTCTTCAACCGTGAATTTGTCCATTTTTAACACACTTTTGTACTTAGATAGCAAAGTGTGTTTGATGGCTAAAAATAATGGAATCCTTCAAGCAAACCAGGAGAATAATTTAAAGGAGTTCATTTCTCTGCCAAATGAATGCTCACATCTCTTGTTCAATAATGTTGTGGGAGCTAGTAGCTCTCCCTAGGTCGTGTGCTGGCGATGATAGTTTATGTAGTTTTGTTTTATCTTTCCAGTTTGTTTAAAAATAAGGGGGTAGGGGGGTTTGATATAATATGATATGTTATTTAATATGACAAAGAATCTTAATTATTCATAAATAAATCAACGATAATAAGATTGACACCGTCTATTTTAGCATATTTTATCTGTCTTTTCTCTCACTATTGTTAATTTGTCATGAATAATTATAATTCTCTCAATTAATATGATGATATTAAATAACACATTAGATAATTGATTCTCATTAAATGAATGTATATTTCAATTTGGTTTCCGTAGTACACATCCATCTATGTAGCATTGACACTTCAAAAATCCCAACGTGTCATGTCCGACACTTTCGGACACTCCCCGACATTCCAACATGTATTATAAAAATTCAAAAAAAAATAAAAAAAATTCAAATGTTACGTTGCGTTGCGTTTTTAGTTTCAACTATTAGATTTGTTGAATTACTATTACCATTTTATTGAGTTTAATATAAATATTTGAGATATCTTATGTTTCTTTGCAAAATTTATGAATATTATAAATTTAGATTCATTTTTTTGTTAAATTATTGAATGTTAAATATAATACACACTACATAAATTAAAACTATTATTTAATATCAAAACGTGTCCTAACGTGTTGAAATCTAACATTTTTTAGACTTAAAGTGTGGGAGTGTCGTGTCATATCATGTCACGTGTCTCGTGTCGGTATCGGTGCTACATAGTACACATGATAAATTTTTTAATAAAACATATAAAATGAAAATTTATATTTAACAAATCAAAATAAATTTAATATTTACATAATTTTATGGTAGAAAGAAGGGTTTCTATGCGGAATCAATACAAGGAAAGTTAACAAGAAAAAAAATATAGTACATATAATAGAAACAGATAAATGTTATGCTTACTATAATTTTTTTTTTTATAACCCGGAGGTATCCCCATTCAACCTTCTCTGATCACCTTGTTCTCAGGGTACGGGTTTATTGGAACAGCGGGTGCATTGAGCTTTGCTACGGAGGAAGGATAAGACTAATCCTCCAATCGAGGAGGGGGCACATCCTCTAGCCCCAAAGATTTTCCAAGAATTTGCTTGAGACAGGATTTGAACCCCCGACTCAAGCAAACCCTTGGGAGTTTAGTTGCCAAATGAGCTACCCTTGAGATCATGCTTAGTATAATTTTAACTTTATTATTCTTATTATTTAATTAATTATTATTGAATTAATTTGAAACCAATGATAATTATTATTTTTATTTTTAACCGTTATTTTAAATTGATTTAAAAGTAATCAATTAAATAATAAGGCTAAAAACCTAAAATATCCGCCGGATAAACAATATCAACTACATAATTAACGAGTTGATTTTTTTGGTAACAAAACCACAATAACTGCTACAACTTCACGCAGAGATTGCTTTGTTTTCCCACTTCAATCATTCAGCAAGGCAATCTCTCTCTATTCCTCCAAAGATGGAGTGCCTCGATTTTCTCTATCGGTATAGAATATGGTCCTTCTGCTTCATTCTCGAAATTTCTTTTGCTTTTTCTCACTTCCTTCCTTTCCTTTTTTTCTTCTTTCTACTTTTTGAAGTTTTGGATTTTTCTCTTTTCCTATGCACCCTGTCTTTTTTCTTTAACAAAATCCTATTACTAATGTTGTTTGTTCCATGTTTGTGTTTCATGCTTTGTCGAAACTTTGAAGGGCACTGCTGCCTAGGATGTTATATGGGCTTTTGGGATCCGACCAAGATCCTGTTTCTGTCTGATCCAGCTATATTTGCCGCTGAAATTCTCATACAAGGAAGAGGAGAAGGTAACTGTTGTTGCAGGCTTCTCATATTTCATACAATTTTAGATTTATATATTATTTTTGTATCAATAAACGGTTTTAGGATTTTTTTTTTTTTTTTGTTCCTTTAATTTTTTATTCTCAATTTGTTTGTTGTAAGAGGGAAAGTATAGTGCTTTTCTTTTGTGTGTGTGTGTTTTTGTATTGGGAATTTTGGTGTGATTTTGAGCTCGGCATGTGTTTGTATTCCAGAATTCTCCCCAATTGAAGAAGGATGGGTACCTCTGGTTCTAGCTGCCCCCAAATAAATGGCTTGTTGATAAGTTTAGTTGAAGATCAGTGTCTTTTGATGGCTGGGATGGAAGTGAAGTTATAGGGTTATTGTTTAACTTGGGTGTCATTTTTTGCCTGGAGTTGAACTTAATGCACTTGGGATAGCTTGCCACTAGAGATTGTTGCTTTGTTTGATTTGGAGGAGTTTTGCTGAGTAGTGTGATCTGAAGTGCATTTCAATAGTTTTTTTGTTGAATAGATTTTAGTTATGATCAAACAGATATTAAATAGGCTCCCTCGGAAGCCCTCCAAATCAGTTGATAATCGTGAAGGAGGAGGAACATTAACATCCTCTTCAACTGCTTCTACTAGTTCAAGAAGCAGCAGTGATTTAGCAGGTTACCAGAATGGAAATTCAACTGCTTCTCCTCTTTCAGGCTTTAATTCTAATTCAAGTCTTGGACTAAATCAAGGTGACAAGTTTCTCCATGCTGTGAATTCAAAGCTTAATGGGTGTTTCATAGCTTCCTCGTATGAAGCCTTGCCAAGTTTTAGAGATGTCCCAAGTTCAGAGAAGCAGAATATGTTTATAAGAAAGCTGCAAATGTGTTGTGTTGAATTCGACTTTGTTGACCCTACAAAGAACCTCAAAGAGAAGGACATTAAGCGACAAACATTAGTTGAACTCGTGGATTATGTTTCTTCAGCTAATGGCAAGTTTACAGAAATTACGATGCAAGAAATTGTGAAGATGGTATCTATAAATTTGTTCAGGACGCTGACTTCTCCTCCCCGTGAAAACAAAGTTCTAGAAGCCTTTGATGTGGAAGAGGAAGAGCCTTCGATGGACCCTGCATGGCCTCACTTGCAAATTGTATATGAATTCCTTCTAAGGTTTGTTGCATCACCTGAGACTGATGCAAAGTTAGCAAAAAGATATGTTGATCATTCATTTGTTCTCAGATTGTTAGACCTTTTTGATTCAGAGGATCCTAGGGAGCGGGATTACTTGAAGACAGTTCTTCATCGTATATATGGGAAATTTATGGTGCACCGACCTTTCATCAGGAAAGCAATCAACAATATATTCTATCGATTCATTTTTGAAACTGAGAAACACAATGGGATTGCAGAACTTTTAGAAATTTTGGGGAGTATAATCAATGGATTTGCTTTGCCGCTGAAAGAAGAACACAAATTATTTCTTGTGCGAGTGCTTATTCCTCTTCATAAACCGAAATGCTTACTGATGTACCACCAGCAGTTATCTTACTGCATCACACAGTTTGTGGAAAAAGACTGCAAGCTTGCTGATACTGTTATTCAGGGATTACTACGATATTGGCCAATTACAAACAGTTCCAAGGAGGTTATGTTTCTAGCTGAGCTGGAGGAAGTTTTGGAAGCAACTCAACCTGCAGAGTTCCAACGGTGCATGGTATCCTTGTTCCGCCGAATAAGCCGTTGTTTGAGCAGTTCGCATTTCCAGGTTTGGTAACTTTAGTAGTTCCCATCAGTTTCTACTTTCTCTTTTGTTTTCTTGGATATAATTTCTCAACTGCTCAAGAAAGAAGAAATAGAAAGATTACATGTCGAGGCGTATTTTTCACTAGGAGTCATAGAAATTTGGTGCAGAAAACTGCTTTGCATGTTGAATAGCATCCTAATTTTGTTTGTGTGTTAAGACATAAAAGATTTGCCTGAGTCTATAAACTAGAATGTCTCTGAAGATAATCTGACATTTGGATTAATATGACTGATACAAGAAGCAGCTGCTGTCACTTTTAATTCATAAAATTACCTTTGACTTTGATTTCTAGGAAGTTCACTTTGAACATTGATGGAGGATAATGGTAAGCTGGACTCTCTTATGGTATTCTATTGTCTTATGACCTTGTCTTAGTTATTCTTTTTTAATTTTGCTGGTAGATTTTTAGCTGTGTCGTCGACATAGGTTTTGCTGAAAGATATGTGGTCTGTTATTGCTTTGACAATTTGATGTCCACGCGATGCCATATGTGTGGTCATTTCATTTGAAAATAATGAAAAATTATGGGAAAAGTTGCAGTTTACAAAAATTTATCAAGGCAAGAAATCCAACATATACAATTTGCTGGATAAAGAAATTGATTGCTCTAATACTCAGCTTATGGGTTACACTTGTTGGCTTTTTTTTTTTTTTAGTAAATATTGGCTTTTTTTAGTTTGATTGAATTGATAATATTTTTTTTTTCTTTTTAGTTACAAGGTCTACATGTTAGGACTCAGGAGGATGTTAGAGAAATATAATATAAAATCATTACTAGAGTTTTCACTTAAAAGCTTAAGCTTTTGGGTTGAATTAATTGCTTTACATGGTACCAGAGGTTTCCTGTGACCAAGTGGCCACGAGTTTGATCCTTACCGTCTCATTCTACTAAGAAATAATTAAATATTGTGGAGTTTCTTAGCATAGGTAGGAGGATCTGTGGATTGTCCATCCTTCAAGCCTAATGGACTCTTGTGTGGCGGGATGTGTTAGAAAAAAATAATATAAAACCATTAATATGACCTTCACCTAACAAATTAAGTTTTTAGGTTGAATTGGTTGCTTTACAGAGGATTATTTTTGAGTGATTTTCTTTGTTAATGGATTAATTATGCAAAATGTTAATCTCATTACAAAACTGCAAGATTAGTTTGCAGGCTAAGCCACAAATTAATCTTAATGCAATGCAGTGTCAATTGTTGAAGTAAGATGATGGATTATCCCTGTGACATGGGACTCTTATGCTGGCTTCTGATGGTAACTTGGGCTATTAGCTGTCTGTTCAGTATGGGATGTGAGTGAAATGGTACCTTGATAGCACCTGTTACCTATTTTTTGTGGTAGAAACTGTGTTCGCGAGGATTCTATTATGGTCTGGTTAGACAATGCATATTAGAAATGTTGCGTTACCTGAAATAGTAATTGATTAGGAAGTGTTCTGAATTGTGGTGGTGCTTAGAAATGGTAGCACTTTTCATTTGAAGTGTACAATGTTTTTAATTTTTTTGAGTATTCAAATATTTAAATTAGATGAGAACTCCATCAATTTTGATCAAACCAAACAGATCTGGCTCCATCATCAGTGCCTTGGACATCCATCATTTCAAATCATCGAATGCATTTTCCCTTCCTTGTTTTCAAAAATTAACCTTAGTGATTTTCACTGTGAAATTTGTGAATTTGCCAAGCACAATTGGGTAACTTTTCCAATCAGCAATACAAGGAGACTTAAAGCCTTTTTATCTTGTTCATAGTGATATATGGGGGCTATCTCCTCTCCCCCTAATGTTTCTGGAGCCAAGTGATTTGTAACTTTTATTGATGACTGCACCATAGTAACCTGGATTATTTTGACAAAACACAAGTCTGAAATAAGTACAATTTTGCCCAATTTTCACTCAATGATCAAAAACCAATTTGGGGCTAGTATCAAGAAATTCAGAATGGATAATGCCAAGGAATACTTCAATATTGTTCTCTCTCCCTTCTTTTAAAGGGAGGGAATCATTCATGAATCATCTTGTGTCTATACCCTACAACAAAATGGGGTAGCAGAGCAGAAAAATGGCCATCTCTTAGAAAAAACTCGAGTCTTAGACATTTTTGGGGGGAAGCAGTCCTAACAGCCACATACCTCATAAATCGTCTCCCATCCAAAGTCTTAGACCTCAAAAGCCCAGTAGATGTCCTAATCTCTTTTTACCCTTGTTAATTACCAAGAGACAAGAGGTATTCATTGTAATCCTTGTGTCAACTACACGAAGGAGATTTCATTTATATATTAAACCAAATAAGAAATACAACGACATATACACAATGTGGGACTTCTATACTATTTACAGCAACACTCCCCCTCAAGCTGGAGCATATAGATCGTATGCACCAAGCTTGTTACATATCTGGTCTATCCTAGGTCCTCTCAAAGACTTAGTGAATACATCAGCTAATTGATCATTGGAGTTGACAAAACGAGTGACTATATCTCCTGAGAGAACCTTTTCTCTAAGGAAATGACAATCTATCTCAATGTGCTTAGTCTTTTCATGAAACATTGGATTTGAAGCAATATGCAAAGCAGCTTGATTATCACAAATGAGAGATACTGGGTCAGTGTCTCCAAACTTGAGTTCTTTCAGTAGTTGTTTTAACCAGATGAGTTCACAGGTAGCTGTGGCCATGGAGCGATATTCTGCTTCAGCACTTGATCTAGCAACTACACTTTGTTTCTTACTTCTCCTGGAAATCAAGTTATCTCCAACGAATACACAATACCCAGATGTGGATCTTCTATCAATAGGAGAACCTGCCCAATCAGCATCTGAGTATCCTACAACTCTGGTATGACCTTTGTTTTCCTAGAGAAGACCTTTGCCAGGAGCAGTCTTGATGTACTTGAGGATACGAACTACTGCATTCCAGTGATCTTCACAGGGAGAATTCAAGAACTGACTTACGACACTGACTGCAAAGGAAATGTCTGGTCGAGTAACTGTGAGATAGTTCAGTTTCCCAACTAATCTTCTATATCTTTCTAGATCAGAAAATAGCTCCCCCTGATTTGGCAAAAGCTTGACATTTGGATCCATAGGAGTATCGACGGGCTTAGCATTCAACAGTGCTGTCTCCTCAAGAATATCCATAGCATATTTTCTCTGTGATAGTACAATGCCATCTTTGAATTGGGCCACTTCTATCCCTAAGAAATATCGGAGTCTTCCAAGGTCCTTTGTTTGAAAATGATGGCACAAATGTTTTATCTGAGTTATGCCATGAGTATCATTACCTGTAATGACGATATCATCAAAATATACTACCAAATAAATAGAACCTGAATCAGAGTGTCTATAAAAGACTGAGTGATCAGCCTCACTTCGAGTAATGCCAAACTGTTGTATAACAGTGCTAAACCTTCCAAACCAAACCCAGGGAGACTGCTTGAAACCATACAAGGACTTTCGGAGACGACAAACTAGGTTAGACTCCCCCTGAGCAACAAACCCAGGAGGTTGCTCCATATAAACCTCTTCCCGCAGATCACCATGGAGGAAAGCATTCTTTATGTCCAGCTGATACATAGGCCAGTGATGAATGGCTGCCATAGTAATAAAGAGGCGAACAAAAGTCATTTTCGCCACGGGAGAAAATGTGTCACCATAGTCAAGGCCAAATATCTGAGTATAACCTTTAGCCACCAAGCGGGTCTTGAGACGGTCCACCTGACCATCAAGACCAACTTTAACCGTGTATATCCATCGACAACCAACAATAAACTTCCCAGAGGGAAGGGGAACAAGATCCCAGGTACCACTGCTCTGAAGTGCATTCATCTCATCAATCATGGCCTGTCGCCATCCGGAATGTGATAACGCCTCACCTGTAGTATTAGGAACAGATACAGAAGAAAGAGAAGAGAGGCAAGCAAAATGGGATGGTGAAAGATGATGATATCTCAAATTTATTAAATACCTGGGAGGGGGACGAGAATCACGAGTACCTTTTCGGAGTGCAATGGATACATCAATGTCAGACGGAAGGATCGGAGCTGTTGGAGGAGATGATGACGGAAGTGAGTCCACAAGAGCCTCAGTAACAATAGGGGCAGGGTCTTGGGGGACAGGGTCTTGGGGAGCAGGATCCTGGGGAACAGGTGGACGTTGTCGACGATGATAGACCTGGAGGGGGGAACAGGGACGGGGACATCTAAAGAAGGAGATGGTGAAGGTATATATTGAACTGAAACAGAGGGTAAAGCTAGCTGAGTAGCAACAGAATCACTGGGAAAAGAGGAGGAATCAAAGAATGGGATAGACTCAAAGAATGTAACATCCGCCGAGACAAAGTAACGACGAAGACTGGGAGAGTAACAACGATAACCCTTTTGTGAGCGAGGGTAACCCAGGAAAATACATTTATGTGACTTAGCAGATAACTTGTCAAGACCAGGACTGAGATTGTGGACAAAACAAGTAGAACCAAAGATGTGAGGAGTGAGTGGGTACAGAGGTTGATGGGGAAACAACACAGACTGTGGTACCTGGTTATTAAGTACGGAGGAAGGCATGCGATTAATGAGATAACAAGCTGTGAGGACAGCATCGCCTCAATAATGAAAGGGGATATGACCATGTAACAAAAGTGTCCGAGTAGTCTCAATTAGGTGATGGTTCTTACGTTCAGCAACCCCATTTTGTTGAGGGGTGTGTGAACATGATGTCTGGTGAAGGATGCCGTGAGATGCAAAGAAGGTTTGAAACTGATGAGACAAATATTCACGAGAATTATCACTTCGAAAAATGCGAATCGAAACACCAAATTGATTAAAGATTTCATTAAAGAACTTGTTAAAAATAGAAAACAATTCAGACCGATTTTTCATTAAAAATAACCAAGTACATCGAGAATAATCATCAATGAAAGTTACAAAATATCTGTACCCATAGTGGAAACGGTACGACTAGGACCCCAAATATCTGAATGAACTAAAGCAAAAGGAGACGAAGACCGACGACTGACACGATCGCGAAACGAACTACGAGTGTGCTTCCCTAACTGACATGACTCACAAGACAAACTAGATAAATTTGAGAAACGTGGGACCATCTTCTGGAGCTTAGCGAGACTCAGATGACCCAACTGAGCATGGATAGTAAGCTGAGAATCCACAACAGAGCACACTGGGACAGAAGTGGAAAGCTGATAAAGGCCATTGGACTCAAATCCGATGCCAAGTGTCCTCCTCGAGCTCCGATCCTGCAAAATGACAGACTCTTTAGTGAAAGAAATAATACAGTCAAGGGATCGAGTCAAGCGACTAATGGAAATAAGGTTGAAAGGATAATGAGGAATATAAAGCACATTCTTAATGGGAATAGAAGGAAAAAGGAGAACAGTGCCAATCCCTTGGGACTGAACCAGTGACCCATTAGCCATAGTGATACTGGGCAGGGGACCAGACGTACAGAGAGAGGTAAATAAAGACTTATTACCAGAAATATGGTCAGATGCACCAGAATCAAGAATCCATGGACTAAGAGAGGGCGAGTGAGAAACACCAGCAAAGGAATTACCCGTGTGTGCACCAAAGGCAGCAGTACCAGGAGGACGCTTCCCTTCATACCATTGCAAGAAGTCAGTGAGAACATACGGAGGTAGCTGTGGTCCAGCAATCAAAGCGGAGTCCGAGGCAGGAGCAACAAATGAGCGAAGCGAGGAGGGCGATTGTGAAGATCCCTGCAATGATCAATAGTATGACCCGGCTTGTTGCAATGAGTGCAGAGAAAGCGTCTCGTAGATGGTTTGCGTCCTCGTGCAAAACCCTTGGAGACAAGGGCAGATGGGTCAATTGAAGAGGGAGCAGATAATGCAGGCTCCATAGCAGTCTTAGGTGGAATTCGAAGCAACGTAGACCAAACAGAGTCCAGCGATGGAACAATAGTAGAGCCCCATACCTGATCCCGGTTGACAGAGTATTCCGGAGGCAAACCATAAAGAGCCATGAGCATGAAGAACGTGTTGCGTTGCTCAAGTTCTTTAGCAGGATCTGCAGCAGGCGGCAACAGTTCATTGAAATCATGAAGGAGGCCCTGAAATTTTCCCAAGTAAGCAGATATAGAGACATCAAGTTGTTGAGCAGCAATAGTAGTGATCAAATTTTGACAAACACCATAGAGGCGCTGAGTGTCATTGGTATAAAGTCACTTGGCCTGACGCCAAACAGACTCACAAGTGACGTGAGCACAAAAAATATGCTTCAAGGACGGGTGGATGGTAGACTTGATGATGCTACATAACTGAGCATCAACTTTTTTTCAATGAGGGCGTACATCTACCGAGATGGACTCAGCCTTAGTAATGAGATGGTCAGCGTAGTCCTGTCCATCAAGCCAAAGGCGGAGATCAGAAGCCCAAGAATCATAATTGGAACCATCCTACTTGTCGACGTGCGGCGAAACATTAACATAATTAGAAAAAACAGGCGTGTCAGCCTTTTGAGAACCCTTGGATGCATCGTGGGGTGACGAATCAGCCATAGGTCACCTGAAACAAAAATGAACAACAAAGAAAAGCAAAGAAACACATGTGAATAGTGACCAGGAAGGGAAAAGACACTGCAGGAAGCCGAAACGAAGTTGGAACAACCAAGTGAGGACAGATCTAGGTGCGCAAGGAGAAGACGAAGGGAACCGTGGTGGTCCGACGGCCAACCGGAGTGGGACACACCTCCACGCGCCGCTGCAACAAAACGGGTTGCAGCCGCTGTTTGATGCGCGTGGATTAGGATCTAAGGGTGGGTCCTGGATAGAAAGATGCGCCTTCTCGTGGCGATCAGATCGATATGGGTTTTACCAGAAAAATCGTCGGAAAAGTCGTCGGCGGCGGCGATCAATGGCGGTGAGTCATGTCAGTTAGGGAAGCACACTCGTAGAAATGCCCTTTCTAGGATATCTAAGGCATATTTCCTTTGACAGATAGAAATTCCCTTTCTAGATTGCGCCACCTCAATTCCCAAGAAGTAACGCAGCTTTCCATGGTCCTTTGTTTGAAATTGACTGAATAAATGTTGTTTTAACTGACGAATTACATCTTGATCACTTACGGTTAGAATGATGTCATCAACATAGACTAACAAATAGATGCATTTATCAGGAGATGTGATCCTATAAAATAGAGAATGGTCAACTTTACACCGGATTAAGCCAAACGCCTGAACAGCAGAACTGAAGCGACTGAACCATGCCCGAGGAGACTGTTTGAGACCATATAAGGATTTGCGAAGACGACACACCTTCCCAGACTCCCCCTGAGCAACAAAACCAGGTGGTTGCTCCATGTAAACTTCTTGTAAATCACCATGAAGAAAGACATTTTTGATGTCAACTTGTAGGAGTGGCCAGTGACGAACAGCAGCAAGGGCAAGAAATAAGCGAACCGATGCCATCTTAGCGACTTGAGAGAATATGTCGCTATAATCAAGGCCAAAGATTGAATAAAACCTTTTGCAACTAAACGTGCCATTGGTATGAAGTGCGGTCATCTCATCTAGCATTGCTTGGCGCCACCCTGGATGGGAAAGTGCTTCACCTGTGGTCTTAGGAATAGAAACAGAAGAAAGACTAGAAACAAATGTGAAATGAGGTGAAGAAAGACGGTCATAGCTCAAAAAGGTATAAAGAGGATAAGGATTACGAGTAGTACGTGTACTTTTTCTTTGAGCAATGGGAAGAGCCTCTGGTGAAGGATCTGGAGGGGAAGAATCAACAGCAGTGGGCGATGAGTCAGCAGGAGTCGAGTCGGTAGGAGGCACAGTTTTGCGATGCTGATAGGTGAGAAGTGGACGGTCCTCAGGTATAGAAGCAATAGGTTGCTCATCTGGAATAGAAAAGTGACAACTAAGATAGGATAAAATGAAAGGGTTGTTGATCAAGAAAAGTGACATCAGCGGAAACTAAGTAACGTTTAAGATCGGGAGAATAACAACGATAGCCCTTTTGAAGACGAGAATAACCAAGAAAAATACACTTAAAGGCTTTAGATGTTAACTTGTCCTTACTAGGGGTGAGATTACGAACAAAACAGTTACAATCAAAGACATGTAGGGATAGAGGATAGAGAGAAACATCTGGAAGCAATAAGTTATAAGAATGTCATTATTAAGCACAGATGAAGGCATACGGTTGATGAGAAAACAAGAGACAAGGGCTGCATCGACCCAAAAGTGAAGAGGAACATGCATGTGAGTAAGAAGAGTCCGTGCAGTCTCAATGAGATGTCTATTCTTACATTCAGCTACTCCATTTTGTTGTGGAGTGTGAGGACAAGTAGTTTGGTGTAAAGTATCCTGTTTGGCTAAGAAATTAGAAAAGTCCACAGAAACATATTCCTTAGCATTATCACTACGTAAAATACGAATAAAGGCACCAAATTGAGTATAAATTTTAGCAGAGAATTTTTGATAAATAGAAAACAACTCAGAACGGTTTTTCATTAAATAAACCCAAGTGCAACGGGAAAAATCATCAATGAAGGTAACGAAATATCGAAAACCTAAAACAGATAAGGTACGACTTGGACCCCAGATATTTGAATGAACAAGGGAGGAAGGGACAGCAGCTCGTTTATTGACTCGACTGGCAAAAGAGGAGCGTGTATGCTTCCCTTGTTGACATGACACACAATCTAAAGACGTCCGTAGACGATATATGGAAGCTGGAAACTGACAGATATGACTGTTTTCGCTTCCCTTGTTGACATGACACACAATCTAAAGACGTCCGTAGACGATATATGGAAGCTGGAAACTGACAGATATGACTGTTTTCGGAAAAATATTTTACTCGGCGGACAGTGGTCCACCGGAAACAAAACGCGGATTAGGGTTCCTCTTGTTAGGCTTTGATACCATGTTAATTACCAAGAGACAAGAGGTATTCATTGTAATCCTTGTGTCAACTACACGAAGGAGATTTCATTTATATATTAAACCAAATAAGAAATACAATGACATATACACAATGTGGGACTTCTATACTATTTACAGCAACAACCCCCATATAAATCTTGGTAGTAACCTTTCCCCTCACATTTTCGGGTGTGTATGTTATGTTCATATCCATTCCCAAAACAGAGGCAAATTGGGCCCGAGCCTTAAATGCATCTTCCTTGGCTATTCATCTACTCAAAAAGGGTATAAAGGCTATCATCCCCCTACGAAAAGGTTCTGTGTCCATTGATGTCTCCTAAGAACAACCTATTATGCTCCTCTTTCTCAGGGGAGATCTTAACTGAGGAAGACAAGGAGGAAGACTACTCTACCCTTGATACAACTCTTATTCAAGAAATAAGCCACATGCACCCACCAATTCAGGTTCATAAAATTTATCTTCAACTCATCCATCACCTTCACCTAAATCCACTTCTCTAAATCCACCACCTTCACCTAACTCCATTTTCCCTCTAAATAAGTCTATATCCGATCCTATATCTGTCTTGTCCTCTCCTCCAACACTTTAAAATGGAAAATTCAGCAAAAGAAAGGTATACTCAAGAAGGGAAAAGGTCGCTCTTGAACCTCATCAAGCTCAAGATTCAATCCAAATTTTTCTCAAGGAACACCATCTAACTCTTCATTGCATGATGCTGACTTACCCATTGCTCTTAGGAAAGGAACCAGGGAGTGTACAAAGAAACCTTTATATTCCCTTACACATTTTTTATCCTTTGATAGTTTCTCTCCATCTCATAAAGCCTTTCTTCTAAATCTCAACTCCATAACCATTCCAAAATATGTATTAGAGGCCTTAACCCATGAAAAATGGAGACAAGCCATGGATGATGAAATTGAAGCATTGGAGAAAAATAAAACATGGGAGCTCGTACCACCTCCAAAAGGAAAGAGAATTGTTGGTTGCAAATAGGTGTACAATGTGAAGTATAAAACAGATGGATCCATTGAAAGGTATAAGGCTAGATTAGTAGCCAAAGGGTACACCTAAACCTTTGGGATTGACTATCAAGAGACGTTTGCCCCGGTTGCAAAAATGAACATTGTTAGAGTATTGTTGGCTCTTGTAGCAATTTATGGATGAGACTTGCAACAATTTGATGTTAAAAATGCCTTCCTACATGGAGACATTGAGGAGGAGATTTACATGGATGTGCCACCAGGGTATGAGAGTGTTTTTCCAAGAAACAATGATCACAAAGAGTCTACAGACAACTATACAACACTAAGCACAATCATACATATACAGAGTTCCTTAATTAAACTGCTTTGATACCATAAAATGTAACACCCCGTATGCATCCGATAATGTTATCATCAATTATGATATTAAGCACAGTTACAATCAAAACAGTTCATTAAAAAATATGGTAAAACTTTTTCTTTTTAATACCGTTTACAAAATTCTTACGTTTATAAAACGTCCATATTCAACATTTCCAAATATTTGATTGCAACTCAAACTAATGCGGAATCATAAATACTATTGCTTAACATCATACAACGTCCATTTAAAGATGCTAAGTGGTTCCCATAAACCAACAAAGCACAAATACACAATTTGACGTTTTACCTACTTGAGGTACATTCAGTTTTTCCAAAACTACAGCTGAACTACATGTTCATAAATTCCCATCTTTTGATATGTTATTCTACACGCTTTTACCTTTCCAACAAGGTATCACACGCCCCATTTCGAGTTCTACAACTTCGGATACACTCGCCGTAAGTTACTTCCTTAAAACTGTCAAAATTGCAGTGTCAGGCTCACTAACATCCCTCACTATTTTTTGAACTGCAGTTGTTTTACACGCCCCATTTCGAGTTCTACAACTTCGGATACGCTCGCCGTAAGTTACTTCCTTAAAATTGTCAAAACTGCAGTGTCAGGCTCACTAACATCCCTCACTATTTTTTGAACTGCAGTCGTTTTACTTATATGTTTTCTCCCAAATTTTAATATGTTAGTAGACATCTCAAGCTTCAATTCGATATATCATAAGCCTAATTTGGATAAGAAATGAGAGAGAAAGTTTCCAAAAACGTATTCAAAATCTGTACACAACAGTGCGGACAGAAATAGTCCTCACTCAAACGAAAACTGGGCAATTTCTACAACTCCAAATTACTCCAAATTTTATGACAATATGGTGGACATCCCAAGCTTCAAAATAAGGTATAGTACGCCTTAATTGGACCACTGTGGAGAGAATTATGGTCTCCCAAAGTTAGGGTAAAATCTCACTGTTTTTCTAAAAATTTCAACATAGTCTCCTTTGTGTTTACAACTTTCCCCCACTTTGTACAAGTGTGTTCCAATATTCAAGAAGAGTGCGTAATTGACTAAAATGGTAGCATCCAAAGGATCAACATACGTTGGTGCACTTACGACCTACAATATACATCAATTAATATTATGTCTCTCTATTCAATTTACCCATTCTCTTATTACTCTTTCATACACTAAGTCCTATTTATCATCTTTTATAATTAAACATCATCAATAACTAAAATAGGCCTAAAATCCTTCTATCACATACATCAACATTTACATATACAAGATTCTCTGATGATACAATTACATTTACATCAACTATCAAATTTAACTATTACATAATCAACATAATAATCAAATGACCTAGACACAAAAACATGAACAACTTTAAGCATGTCCACAACATCACATACAAGACTAATGTTCATGCACTATGTCAATGATACAAAATAAGCAACTACCATGTGCATCATCTCAAAATGCCAAGTAAATCCTCATGCACTCCTATGCACATGTCAAAATATTCTATATGCACTCCAGATGGTCCTTTTTTAGTCATTTTCCCCACTTCTTCTTGTCCATTTCTTTTTTACTTTTATTTATTTAAATATACATATATATATATATATTTTATTTTTATTATTATTATTATTATTATTATTATTAATTTTATTTTTTAATTTTTAATTTTTAATTTTTTTTTATTTTAAATTTTAATTTTTTTTAATTTCTATAATTTTTTATTTATTTATTTATTTATTTTTTCAACCATCTTATATCTTTCATGTGGGTTCATCTACCATCGACCCCAATTAATTTGGGATAAAGGTGATGTTGATGTTGATGTCTATGTGCTTGTATCCTCACTAAGTAGGCTTCTTGCCCACTGCTCCTTTAGCAGCATTAGTGGTACCTGAAAAAGATGCCCCATAATGTGGGGTGAGATTTGACAATCTCAATAAACCATGGGTCCTGGAGGGTCACTCCACCCAATGGCTCACTCAAATATGCAAATAGTAATAATATCCATATAGTACATCATACCATCAATTAATCAATCAACAACAAACTGGGCACAAATCCAAGAACATCTAACAGTGATATTATTCAAGGACCCCATCATATAACTCCCGAGACATTCTTAGAGTGTTAACAACTCTAAGGCCAACGTCAATCGGAACCCCTACAGAGAGTCCTATCCGGTGGAAGTCCCCCCAATTTTCTACTGATCAGAGAACAGGCAATCAGGCTCAATAAGCAATCAGGCTTCACAGACAACATGCATATTTCACACAACATATTATATGCATGAACATACTTTATTAAATATTATCACAGGTCACAAATTCCAACCATTCCCAAAGGACATGGTGGAGCACACAAAAGGACTAACCTCACGATACACAGAAGTTTACCTATAAAGAATTCCAAGTTCAATCCTCTACAATTGGATCCGAGAAAAGCAACCTACAACGATCATACACACAATGATCAACACACATGCTTGATAAACACATGCAACTTACAAAACAATAACCCCCCACATAAACACAATAGCCTACGGTTTTAAGGCTATCAAACGCCTCATTGTGTCCTTAATTTTTTCTAACCAATTCCATCACTTCAGTGACCTTAACAACCAAATCACCAATACATTCACACACCTTACATCAAGCAATAACACAATTTACATCAGTTTCCCTAATATTTCCACACATGGCCGAATATGTGCAAGCCAAGGATCAAGGGAATTTTCAACCAATTCACATCCTTAAAACTCTTTTTTAACTTTATAATATGATTCAAATAACCATCAATCAATTACATCATCCATCAAAGAATTTTTTCACAAATCATCAATTTTTCATCCTTGAAAATTTGTCCAAGTGTTAGACACCAAAGCCACATAAATTTTTATTGGATTTCTACCGATTATCTATCCATACTAACAATAAATTCCAAAGGAACATAGCCACAAAACCTTTGCAACCATACCCACAACATACACATCATATTATGTATAAAATTTTGATCCATAAGAAAGACTAGGTGAAATTGAGGAATCTTACCACCAATGAGTTCCTAGGCTTCTAGAGAGTAATATACAAACTTCCAAGCAACAAAAACTACCAACAATGGCTACCCTAACCTCACAAAACCTCCACCTTCAAGCTCACAGATCTCCTCACACACTCACTTTATTAAGAAGTTCTTTTAGGGTTTTTGATCACCAAGTGATTCCGGGTATTTTTCATGTTGTAACTTTTTTGATTCTGTGTCAAAATAAAAATTTGCAAATCAAACTTTTCCTATCATGGAGGTTTGGCCAAGGCATGTATAGGAAGGAAGAAGATGAGCTTACAAGGCTGATTTCATCATTAAATAAGCCTAGCCACCAATTTTGACTTTTTGGAAAAGTTTAGAAAATTTCTAAATTCAATTTACTTAATTATTTTTCTTGAAATCTTAATTAATTTCAAGACTTAGGTATTTTCCTAAATTCAAAATGCATAACTATAGTTTAATAATGTCACACTAAATTATTTAAAAGATCCAGGCAATTTTCGCATTATTCCATTTTTGTCCCTATACTGACATTAACTGTATTTTTCCAAAAACCATCAAAATTCCTCAAATAATTGAAATAATCATTTCTCTTGGTTCTGAATACTTATTTCAATATATATCCATTCCTAGAATATTAATATCATTTTTGAGTTTTTCAGTAAAATTTGTACTGCAGTATTTTATCTACTAAAATTCATTATTCGTCAATTTTCCAGAAAAGTGTCTATTCACTTTAAAATTTCGTTCGGAATCCAAATCCAATGTTATTTTCACCAAATAATGACTAATTATATCATTTCACAATTTTAGGGTTATAGTAATTGTCAAATTACTTCGAGTGTATTTTCACCCGAAATTCAGGATTTTCACCAATTAAGCTTTCTAATCCAAATTCAATCATAATAACGCATTTTCAATTATGTGAGGTGTTATAGACAAAGGATACCGTCAAAACCAAGGAGATCACATATTGTTCACTAAACATTCCCCTTCAGGGGGAGTTACGGTCCTTTTAGTATACGTGAACGATATAATTGTGACTGGGGATGACGATAAAAAGAAACAAGCCTTGAGCCAACATTTAGCTAGGGAATTTGAAATTAAGACATTGGGAAGGAGAATTGAGGTTACTCATTCCAAGCAAGGAATTCTTATTTCTCAACAAAAAATATATAATTGATCTTCTCAAGGAGATTGGAAACACTGCATGTAAACCAGCCAACACGCCTATTGATCCCAATCTAAAGTTGGGACTAGCTGAAGATGCTCGAGTGAACAAAGAAATGTATCAATAGCTAATAGGAAAGTTCATTTATTTGTCACAGACAAGACTAGACGTTGCATTTGTTGTAAGTGTAATAAGTCAGTTTATGCACAACCCACTAGAATTCACTTGCAGGTTGCATGCCAAGTTATTCATTATCTTAAAGGAACACCTGGAAAAGGCATTCCATTCAGACAAGGAGGAAGGGTACTGCTGGAAGCATACACTGATGCTGACTACGCAGGATCACCAAATGATCGCGATCTACTACTGGTTACTGCACTTTATTGGAGGAAACTTAGTAACATGGAGAAGTAAAAAATAGAATATAGTGGCACGATCTAGTGTAGAGACTGAATATAGAGCCATGGCTTAAGGATTCTGTGAACTATTGTGGCTTAAAATTCTTCTTGATGATTTATGGATTGAAAGAGAAGGACCAATGCGGCTCTATTGTGACAATAAGTCTGCAATCAGTATAGCTCATGACCCAATTCTGCATGATAGCACCAAACAAGTAGAGGTTAATCGACACTTCATAAAAGAAAAACTTGAAAGTGGGTTAATTTGCATACCTTATGTCTCCACTGAACAACAACTTGCTGACATATTCATCAAAGGATTAAGTAGTTCTGTAAAGAATCAATTCAACCTAAAAGCTTAAACTGTTGGGTGAGGTTACATTAATAATTTATATCTCTTTAACACGCCCTCTCACACAAGAGCCTACTGACTTGAAGGGTGGACAATGTACAGGCCCACCTCCTTGTGTTAAGAAACTTCACAATACTTAATTAATTATTAATTAAATGGGGGCAGTGAGGATCAAACCCGTAATACTATGACTCTAATACTATGTAAAAAACCAATTCAATCCAAAAGCTTAAGTTGTTGGGTGAGGTTACATTAATGATTTTTATCTCTCTAACATTTCTCTAACAAGTTCAGCATTTCAAAATTTAGTATCCAAGCTAGGAATGGAAAATCTCTATTCTCCAGATTAAGGGAGTGTGTGGGAAGTTGAACCATTAGTGGCAGAGGAAAATTGTCATACTTAATTTATAATGGAGCACTAACATTAAATGTTAGTAGGTACTATCACCTAGGAAGTGGTCTTGTAAATATCACTTGTATTTACTAATTCATTGTATATAAATAGCATGCTGCTGGGTGCATTTCACTCAGACCATTAAACAAAAAAAACCAGTTCTATAATTCTATATTTCTTTAGAATTGTATGTCAACATCCTACCTGAAACATGGAGCAAAGACTAATTTCATAATGTTCCTACTTTATTCATGGCAGGCTTTTATAATTGACACTCGTTGACAATGTTATGATGAGAGCATTTCTCTGGATTCTGGATATTTTTACTGTCACCATGGTTCAATGCTTTATAGTCTCTGTCTCATATGATTGCTTGTTCATTTTCAGGTAGCAGAAAGGGCTTTGTTCTTGTGGAATAATGCCCACATTGAGAACTTGATCAAGCAGAACCGCAAAATAATACTTCCTATTGTCTTACCTGCTCTGGAGAAAAATGTTCGAAATCACTGGAACCAGGCAGTCCAGAGTTTGACAATAAATGTACGCAAGATCTTCTCTGATACCGATCCTGAACTCTACGAGGAGTGCTTGCACAAATTTCAGGAAGAAGAAGCACAAGAGAAGTCTATAAAGTCCAAGCAGGAGGCCTCATGGAAGCGTTTGGAAGAAATCGCGGCCATGAAAGCTGCAAGCAATGAACCAGTTCTAGTTTCTCCCAGAACCTCCTCACGTGTAACTTCTTCAGGGTAGGCAATTATACTCAGTTGTAGCAATCCTTGATTTTTTTTCATTGCAGGGTCAAAAAAGCATGAGGATACAAGGGGTGATATGCGCAAGACAGTCGTTATTGTTGGTTCCCTTGGTCTCATGATAGAGTCACTATGCAATATATGGGGTACAATATAGCTCTGTCATGGTTTTGCAAGCTTAGAATGTAGTTATTGGATTGGTTAGAAATAAATGGTCGCTTCCAGTCAAAAGTCTAGACCCAGTTTATTTGGAAATTTGCTTTGTAAAGCTGCCGTTTGCAGTTTGATGTAATTAAATTAAGGGTTTATGTTTTCTTATGTTACATAAGAAAACAATTTTTCCTACACACATGAATAGTTCCAAATCAGCATTTTACTTTTTTTTTTTTTTTTTTTAAGTACAAGTGGATCCCACATTGGAAATTGTATCTATGGTTGGAGATATGTTTTCTTATGTAACATAAGAAAACATAAACCCTTAAATTAATGATGATTTTTAATATATATTTTTCTCTTATTTGCATTCATAGTATCTCATCATTTGCTTGTTATGACTCCTGGTGCTGCAGCAAACAATAGAGGGGATAGAGGGGATGTACTTGCAAAAAAATAAAAATAAAGGTAAAGTGTGTATCATTTTAAAAGATATAAAGTTATGTCATTTTAAGAGAGAGAAAGAAATAGATAAAGGAGGAGAGAGAGTTGACAAAAATAAAAATAAAGATGTGGGTTTCATCTGTTTGTAAGGGTGAAAGGATATAACTTGTATCATTTAAAAGGATAAATATTTTCCCAAAAAATAAATAAATTCCAACGCTCTTCATTAGTAAGCAAGCGTATGTAGGTCAAATCAGTAGGTTGCTGAGGTACATATGGAGGTCTCAATTTATTTTATTGAGATTAAAAAGTATTTTATTCCTTGACAATAGATTGGAAAAGGGTGCAAGAGATAATGATCCTTTCTAGTTAATCTGCATGTGATGTCGTAGAATATGCAATAACGAACTGAACCAAATCGTAATTTAATATGAACATGTTTAATTTTTATACTTTGCAATGTTTATTAATGTATACGATGTCGTAATATCATTGTTTAATCTTTATATTTTATAATGCTTATTAATGTATTCAATCTCGTCATATTATTCCATAAAATAAATCATAAATAACGCTAGGTTGTTGAAACTAGTTTTTCTATAACGACGATTGACATTAGATGGAATGCTAGCTTTCCGGTACCATAAGATTGCTAGAAAATAAGAATATATTATAGAAAAGAATAGTTTTAGAGTAAACACATTTTTTGGTCCATGGCAATATCCATGAAGTCTTTTTTAGTCCCTGACAATAAAAAAGGACCAAATTGGTCCCTAAAATTACAAAAAAAAGGTCACGTTAGTTCTTCTGTCAACTCCTCCGTCGCGGTCAAACTAACGGTGCCCATGTGGCACGTTAGTGTGATGACGGAGCTTGGACGGTTGACACCTTGGATGAGCAAACGAAGACGTTTTGTGCATATGGGTTCAGAGCTTTGGAAAGTAGAGCACGACGTCGTTTCTTGGTTGATGATGAACCCTAAAAATTAAAATCCCCCAAAATGCAAAATCGAACCTTCAACAGACAAACCCCCCCCCCCCCCCCAATTGATGAAGCTAACCCTAAACATGAAATAAGCCCCCAAAAATTATGGACGTTGATGATTGAATCTCGACGACAGTAGAAGACATCTACCGGATTTGCTGGGCGTGGGAGAAGATGAGTGTTTCTTCTGGGATGGGGGGATCAAGAAGGACCCAACTGAAGACCAAGGGAGCAGTACAAGGAAATTCAAAAGGACATATGCAGCCAAGTGTCCTAAATGTGGTCAGACTGGACACTATGCAAAGAGTTGTAAGGGACCACCAACTTCAAAAAAGGTAACAGCCAAGCAAAACCACAATCTGTGAGGATTGGCTCGAACTCAGTAGATGAAGTCCTATAGTCAAGGAGGCCCTTCAGCAGTTGGTAGTTCTTAGCCACATGAAGGCAACCTGAGAGGAGGCAGCCCACCTCCTTCAAATCCAGAAGAAGCAAATGCAGTGTTGACTGAAGAGACAATGAAGGCAACAAGCAGTGGCACACGAAGCAGATTTTTGCACTTCATGACAACACCTGGTTTCAGGCCACCAAGGCCATCCTCAAGAAAATGAGCTGCTGTTGTAGAAGAGCAAGGGAGTAGTGCATGAGCCAATTGACAAGGAGTGCATATAATGTGATTTTTTTGTAAATTATGGCCATATATTTTTGGAGGCCTTATATAGTTTAAATGTAATTTTTTTTATGCATGGCCATATTGTATTTATAGGCCTTACTTTCGATTCCTATCAGTTGGCTTTTATTTGTAATGAACTAGTTCTAGGACAATTATGTGTAATTGAATTGTGTCTTCTGGTTGAACAAAGTGGACAGCACATGTATGTGCCTATTTCTCTATCATGACAGGGTTGATCCATTTGATACAAACATGTCCTATTTTTATGTTTTTTAAATGAGTTATGTAATTGTATGACCATCTATTATGCACTTCTGTGAAGCAAGTTGGACTATTTTGTTGATTTGGTCTACAGGTCAAAAGCATACAAGTATGTGCCTATTTTTCTTTGCCTATACAGGGTTGATGAATGTTCCAGCAATGCAGTGTTCCAGCTCTTATGTTCCAGCTGTTCTGTTTTATGTTTTTTAACTGAGTTATGAAAGTGTAGTTCTTGGACCTCCAAGTCATGTGTTATGCACTTTTGTTTTGTAATCTTGGATTGCAAGTGTTTCAATCCCTCATGTCCTATTTTTCTGTGGTCAGGGACCAATAAGGGCCCCGAGCAGTTTGTCAGGGACTAAAATGACCCTCGTGTAATTTGAGAGGGACCAAATTGGCCCTCGTGTTTTGGCATGATTAACATATGTGCATAACAATATGGAACTTCTGTATCAGCTTATGCATCTATATCTGTACATGGATGGTTTGTGATACAATGTAGCAAACTAGCATCCAGTACTGCAGTACTTGATACACAAATATATGATACTATATACAAACAGATTCAAACTAGATACAATCTAGCATCCAGTACTGCAGTAGTTGATACACAAAGATATGATACTATACACAAACAGATTCAAACCAACACAGAATGCTCCATATAATACAACCTTCTTTATTAATTGGTATAACAACAAAACTGATAACTCATTACACATCATTCAAGGAAAAATACATTGGGGTAACTTCTTTTGACTGTTACCACACTAACAAAAAACATACACATGATGAACACACCAACACAAACAGCACCTAAGACCCTAGCTGTCCTACCAACACTTCTAATTTGGTTTTCCATCTTATCTAAGTCCTCCACCATCTTCAGGTATACATCATTCAGTTTTCTTTCCTGCTGATGAACCTTCATTCCTTGCTCAGTAATCTTCACATCTTGCTCTCTCATCATCATGTCCACATACTTTAACTTGAAATTAATTTCAGCAACATCCAACTCCACAGTGTGAATTCTTGATTCTTCCAGCTCCATGGGTCCATTACACATGTCATCTACCCATCTAAAAAAATCACAATAGGGCTTCTTCTCCTGCAACAAAAAAAAAACCACGGTTAGCAAGTGTTCCAACTCAATAAAGGGGCAGATTACAAATTCATACCTTGAAATTAGGACAGCCAAGGAAAGCCCTGTTTGGGTTCCTCTCAGTTTTGGAGGTATAAACAATACTTTGTCTCCCACATTTGCACCTCCGACTGGCGGTCCTTGTTCTTCCCCCCCATTGCAGAACTTCCACTTGATCCCCCCATCCCAGAAGAAACACTCATCTTGTCCCACGCCCAGCAAATCCAGTAGATGTCTTCTACTGTCGTCGAGATTCAATCATCAACGTCCACAATTTTTGGGGGCTTATTTCATGTTTAGGGTTTGCTTCATCAATTTGGGGGTTTTTGTCTGTTGAAGGTTCGATTCTGCATTTTGGGGGATTTTATTTTTTAGGGTTCATCATCAACCAAGAAACAACATCGTGCTCTACTTTCCAAAGCTCTAAACCCATATGCACAAAACGTCGTTGTTTGCTCATCCAAGGTGTCAACCGTCCAAGCCCCGTCATCACACTAACGTGCCACATGGGCACTGTTAGTTTGGCCGTGACGGAGGAGTTGACAGAAGGACTAACGTGGCCCCTTTTTTGTAATTTTAGGGACCAATTTGGTCCTTTTTTATTGCCAGGGACTAAAAAGGAATTCTTGGATATTGTCAGGGACCAAAAAGAATGTTTACTCATAGTTTTATTAGTATTAAGTATATAATTACATCATTAGTTGCTGAATTCTTATAAAGGCCTTCGTGTAATTGAGTGGTGCTCCAATAAAAAAATCCTAAAATATAATTTCATTATAGCATGTATGAACCACTATAGAGTAAACAAAGCTAACACTAATTATGGAAATGTTGTGTTCAACGTTCTTCTATTTATCTGAGATTCGTCTAGGAAAACCCACCCCTCCTATCTTCACATCCATCTTGAGAGAACCAACTTCTTCATGGTATACAAATTGGGGGTTATAATATCCAAAATATTCTCAAAAAATATTTTTCATTAACCCAATTCATTAAATAATACGAACAGAATTATTCAAATCAGTAAAACATAAAATTGATTGTCTCACAGATGATGGGGTATGATAATTGATTGTCAGAGTAATCTTATCTTTCTGGTTTACTTTTATTTATGCTTTCTGCGGTGCTCTTTTTTTATCTTAGACTGTGGTCATTTCTTGTCTAATCTTTTTTTGCGTTATATCTGCCACCCTATCTCAGCTTTCTCTTCTATATTAAGCTGATTTCATGGGATGCCTTCCTTTAACAATCCATCCCAATATTTATAGCAGGAAGCTTGGTTAGCAAATCATTAATAATATTTATGAGAATTGATACTTTCATGTTAAAATTTCACAATCAAGTGAAATTTTCGTGTCTTATGTTTTTTATTAATGATAATTGGATTTCACTTATTTAATGTATGTGAAGAGAGATATATACACACAAGTTTCACATGATTAGATCATATAAATTTTGTTGGGACCGTTCCCTCAAATAGTCCACGCGTAAACAGGTTTCCTGATCGTCAATAATGCCTAGAACATGAGCTTACTGCTTAGCACTATAGTTTACCGCCTGACACATTAAGGGGGTGTATTGGATTGAGATTTCAAAGGATTTTAATCAATGTTATGAAACTCGAACCGGTGATCGAACCGGTCGAGGTACTGGGTCAGTGGGTAACTGGTTCAACCAGTGGTCAACCGCTTAAACCGGATAAATAAATATAAATTATTTTAAATTCAAAATTTTTAAAAAATATAATATAATCTAATATCATTTATTATATTAATATTTACAGTTAGAACAAGTTATATTTATAATATGATAAAACAATTTATATAAGAAAAATAAACAAAAATTTATAAAAAAAAAGTACTCGATGGATGAGGTGAATGAGTTCCTAGTTTCTTGTGAATATAGTTTCTTGTGAGCACCAAGATCAACTTGCTTATCCCCGAGAATTAAGCTTCTCATTGCAGTAGAAGAGCACTATGAGCAGAGGTGTAGGCAAAGTTCACTTTGTGCTCACTACGGATAGTCTCGCCATACAAACTATTCGCAACTTCATACCCATCATCAGATACAGGCAATGGTCGAAAGTTACAAGCTCTGGCATTCGCCGCATACTTTTCATAAGCCGCCTTATTCATAAGCTCTTCAGAGGGTTCTGTTGGGAACTCGGTTCCTCAAACTCGGCTAGGAAGTCTTTTGTGCGGAAGTCAATCAACAAGATTCGGATCTCGGATCTAAGCAGTACCTCGACCTGAATATCACCAGGTCGGACAGCGCAGCGGAAAAATCAAAACAAATAAGAGAGAGAAGAAGAACACAACCAGTTTTTAACGTGGGAAAACCTTCTCCAACGAAGAAGTAAAAACCCATGGGAACTATTCCATATCAAAAATCCACTATGAAAATAATGTTTACAAGAATCAAATACACCAATGTGGTGGTTAACTCAACCTCTCCAACAATGGTGATAATCAAACTAACCTAGAGATGTTTTACACAAACTCACTCTAGAGATCTCTCAAATGTAAAGCATAAGGCTTTGCTCAAACAATCAAATCTCAAATATCTCAAACAATTTTCTCTCAAAGCATCATCACTCACCCTCACACACTACATGCTTATATAGGTGAGGGAGATGAACCACTCAAGAAATGTGTCCCTTGAGCCTTGCACCACAAAAATGAGAGTTCCAACCTCTTGGTACTTCTGCCAAGCATTGATGGAGGAACAACTTCCAACAAATCTCCCCCTCCGACTTCAATGCGTCGGCTTCAGCATCAACCCGGCTCCTTCGCAACAGTCTTCAAATTTCCTTGCTGGAACCGGCTTCGTCTTCATGTCGGACCAATTTTGGTCATTGTGCACCTTGATGAGTTCGAGCTCTCCACCTTCCACCACATCCTGGATCCAGTGATACCTCACATCTATGTGCTTAGTGCGGGAGTGATAGGTCGAATTCTTCGCAAGATGGATTGTGCTTTGATTGTCACAACCCAGCTCGTACTTGTCTTGTTCATGGCCGAGTTCCATGAGGAACTTCTTCATCCACAACATCTCTTTGCTTGCCTCAGTCGCGGTAATGTACTCAGCCTCAGTTGTCGAAAGTGCAACACATTTCTGAAGTCTTGATTGCTAAGAGACAGCTCCTCCGGCAAATCTCATCATGTATCCCGTCGTCGACTTCCTCGAGTCGAAATCTCCCCCTAAATCAGAATCCGAGTAGCCTTGCAACTCGGCTTTGCCTTCTCCAAATCGGAGACATAAGTTGGTGGTACCTCGGAGAAACTTGAAGATCCACTTCACTGCTTCCCAGTGCTCTTTGTCGGGGTTTGACAAAAATCGGCTTACCATTCCAACAGCATATGCCAAGTCAGGTCTTGTGCAAACCATTGCGTACTTCAAACTTCCGACGGCGGATTGGTACGAGACCTTCAGCATCTCATCTTTGTCTTTATCAGATCTCGGACATTGCTTCTGGTTCAGCTTATGTGTCTGGCTAGGGGGTGCTCACTGTAACATCCCGAGCGTTGACGAGGGCGGGGAGTGATCGCCGGTGCGCAAGGGCACGGACAAGGAGCGGCTCCTAGCAGGCTTCCAGCGACGGGGGTACATGAATGAATCGAATCAACACCCGAAAGAGAGGGATTCCAGATACTGTGCTGGTATGGGACGGTACAGTTGGGAATGACTTATAAGAATTAATTGGTACTACCTCTACTAACAAGATGCATCTACTTTTCGGTAGCCCGGAACAGAAGAACTCCACAGTTAAGCGTGCTTGACTGGGAGCAATTTTGGGATGGGTGACCTCCTGGAAAGTTTTTCCGGGAAGTGTGCGAGTGAGGACAAAGCATGCTGAAAAGTCTAGTGTTAGTGTGTGGGGACAGTCGTTGATCCTTGCAATTTGCCAGGCGTTACACTCACTGTTTTGGCTTTGTCCATGCTGAATCTCTTCAAAATCTTCTCAATGTACTTTTCTTGACTCAACCACAGTAGCTTCTTTTGTCTATCTCGGATAATCTTTATTCCGAGTATCTGCTTAGCAGGGCCTAGGTCCTTCATTCCGAAGGACGAGCCCAACGCCTTCTTCAGGGTGGCTATCCTCGATTTGTCTTTCCCTACAATAAGCATGTTTTCAACATATAACAACAATATCAGAAAATCTCCAGCCTCATACCTCTTCACAAATACGTAGTGGTCGGCTTCTGTCTTCTCAAACTTGTGATCAGTCATGAATGATTCAAATTTCTTGTACCACTGCCGAGGTTCTTGCTTCAAGCCATAGAGGCTCTTCTTCAACCGACATACCAAGACTTCTTGGTTTGGAACTCAAAACCCTTCAGGTTGTTCCATATAAATATCTTCTTCTAAATCACCGTGAAGGAATGTTGTCTTCACGTCCATTTGTTCTACCTCGAGGTCCATCGAAGCTGCCATAGCTAACATGGTTCGGACCGAGGTCATTTTCACCACAGGAGAAAAAATCTTCACAAAATCTACTCCTTTCTTCTGATTGCAGCCTTTCACCACAATCTGGGCTTTGTATCTCGGCTTCTTACCGTTTTCTTCATTCTTAATCTTGTACACCCATTTATTTTTCAGAGCTCGTCTTCCTTCAGGCAACTCAGTCGGCTCATAAATCTGATTCTCGTGCAGAGACTTCATCTCGTCTTGCATTGCCTTTTCCCATTCTTCTTTCTCTAAGCTCGTCACAGCCTCATCATAACTCTGAGGCTCACCATCTTCAGCTACAACGGTGTATTCATCATATGGGTATCTTGTAGAGGATCTTCTTTCTCGAGTTGGATATCTCGGCTGTTCTTCAGCTTGAGAACCCGGTTCATCATTCTCATCCCGGATCTCATCTTCAACTCGGACCTCAGTATCTTGGTCATCATCAGCTTGTTGCTGGTCATAAATCTCTTCATTTTCTTGATTTTCTACCCCTGCTTCAGCTCAGAAAGGAGGGATGGGTTCTTCATGTCTGACAGTAACCCGGACTTTGGGCTTCGAGATGTCATGAATGGTTTCATCTTCATGAAAGATCACATCTCGGCTTCTCACGATCTTCTTATTGATTGATTCCCAAAGTCAGAACCCGAACTCACGGCTCGACGAACCAAGATATATGCATTCTTTTTTCTTTGCATCAAGTTTTGCCCTTTCATCTTTAGGGATATGCACGAAGGCTCGGCATCCAAATACCTTCAATTGATTATAGGCCGCTTTCCGACCTGTCCATACTTCTTCTGAAATTTCTCCTTCAAGTGGCCGTGATGGTGAGAGGTTGATTGATGCTCTCCGGCAAGTATACCAATCGCACAAGTAATATAATGAAAGAGTAGAGTATCGTCTCCACAGAGATTGTAAACCAAGTATTACGATAACCAGTCCCCTTAAGTTGGAAAACTTGATTGTTGTTGGAAAAATTGTGAATGGATTTAGTAAAAATAAAACTCAAAATAAAGACTTGTTTTTATATTTTTGTTTAAGAGAATAAAAATAAGAACGAGAATGAGTTGATTTGTAAAAAGAATGTGAGAAAACACTGTAGCCAGGATACACTCACCAAATGATCACATTTTTTACTCTGGATTGATTTACAATATTCATTCAATTTAATAACTCAGACAAATTATCATCTCAAAATAATTAGTTAAATCTCAATCCCTTGGCAATTTAACCCTTTAATTCAATTGGAACCCCAATCCCTTAGCAATCCTGCATGAAATTAAGCATTAAGCCGATAAATCAAATGACTGCGATCTATACAAGTCCATCCCTAGAACATGCATAGATCGTTATCTTACCCCCTTTCAGAATTAAAACCCCAACATTCCTATTGCGAGCCCTAATTCCCAAATTATTATCTCCTATTAGGTTGATCAGATCTAATAGAAATAATAAACAATACGCACAGGATAAGATAAAGTATATTAAAATAAACGAACAATGTAATTCAATACTTCGTATCAAAGGTTCACATATGGATCGTGACCCTGACTACAATAAAAAGACGTTGTCGACCATTGTCATGGCTAAAATCCAATATTCAGAAAGAAACATAAATTACAAGAAAAAGATGAAGAACGAAGAAGGAAGAACTCTCGGCAGCGACGATTTCTTCTAGGTCAGAATATCCTTCTTAAAATGTGCTGAGCTATTTTTTATATTCCTCTTTTTCCTCTTCCGAAATTGCCCTTGTAAACATATGGTGATGTGCTTTCGCAACTGATGCTATCAGCGTCAAATCCACGCCAAGAGCGTGGCTTCCTCTGAACTCCCATGCTATCAGCGTGCTATCCACCCTGTGAGCGTGGATGGAAGGATGGTTTCACGCCAACAGCATGATATCCACGCTGTGAGCGTGGAAGTCTCTGGTTCTTCACCCCACCAGCGTGACATCCACGCTGTGAGCGTGGGTCTTTATTTTGGCAAATCCTCATTTTGCTCCAGATTTATTTGCTTTTCCTACAAAATAAGCATAAAATTAGTTGAACAATCCTGAAATTGGAATTTAAGCAAAGCAACCATAAACGTTGCCTTTTTACTAAGGATTAGCCAATAATCTTCCTTTTTTTGGCTTGAATTTACCCATGTGCTGAAGGCACATCATTGATCAAGTCAACCGCGATTTTGACGGCTTCTCCCCAGAATGATTTCGACAATCCAGCATTGGATAGCATACTTCAGACTTTCTCTTCAATAGTCTTGTTCATCCTTTTAGCAAGTCCATTCAATTGTGGAGTCTTTGGGGACGTCTTCTCAAGTTGGATCCCGGCCGCTCTGCAATATACATCTAAAGGGTCGCAGTACTCACCACCATTGTCAGATCGGACCACCTTCAATTTCTTGCCAGTCTCCCTTTCAACCATAGCATGGAATTCTTTAAAGGATTGGAGTACCTGGTCTTTAGATTTCAACAAATAGACCCACACTTTGCGGGGATGATCATCAATAAAAGAAACAAAATATTGAGCTCCTCCAAGAGATCTTTCCGACATGGAGCAAACATCAGTATGGAAGAGGTCAAGAATATACCTGCGTCTTCTGGGTTGATCCGGTTTCACGAAAGAAACCCGGTGCTGCTTTCCAGCTAGGCAATGCGTGCAACTCTCCAACGCTTGGCCTTTCAACCCAGTCATTAATCCTTTCTTGTGTAGGATCTGGAGCCCTTTCACTCTCATGTGGCCGAGGCGCTTGTGCCATAGCTCCAAGCTCGATTCATCTCGGACAAAATTGGCTTCTCTGCCATTGATCTTTCATTGCATCACGTACAAGGAGCCTTCCTTCTTATCTCGGGACACGACCAAGTTTCCCTTGGTCAGCTTCCATCTAACACTACCGAAGTAGTTCACTAACCCGGCGTCGTCAAATTTGCCTACCGAGATTAGATTTAATCGCATGTCAGGAACATGCCTTAGATCTTTCAATACAAGTCGGCATCCGACATCCATGGTCAGAGTCACATCACTGACACCAACAATTTTGCCGGTCACCTGATTTCCCATATTCACGACACCAGAATCACCACCTTAGTAAGAGGAGAAAAAACCTTTGTGTGGAGTAACGTGGAAGGAGGCACCGGAGTCAACAATCCAGGTGCAATCATCATATGCAACATTCAAATAACTATCCTCACCTAGGAGAAATATCTCGGCATCCGGGTTGGCAGCTGTGAGAACCCGCATCGCTAATTAAGGAAATTAATTGATTAATTGTGATAAATTAGGAAATGATTCCATAATTGACCCTAATAATTATTATGTGGCCTAAATAATTATAATTAGTGGGTAAGAATGCTGAAAGTCGCTTTTCGGAAGAAAAGTGCAGATACCGGTTCTGCTAGTCGGTATAAATGCGTACCGAAAAAGTATCCCGGAAAATTATAATAAGTGCATGATAATTACTAGAGTAATATGTAGGACTTGTAAAACAAGTTTCAAGTCAAAATAATGAGATCTGATGCCAGAACTGATACTGGCTATGGAAAAGCGCGTACCGGAAAGGTGCCCCAAAAAACTAAAATAAAAATATGATAAATCTTAGAAAAATGAGTAGTTTAAGATTCCAAAGTTTGGGATCAAGATCTTTTGCGTAGCTATTAAGGCTAATACTGCGCGTTAAGTGGCCATGTGGCTATATATACTACCCTTAAGGGCACAAAACCCTAGAAAACTGTCTCTTGTGCGTGGAGAGAAGGCTGAGCAGCTCCTTGGTACTGTTCCATTGCCTTGGTGCTCCATTTGGTGAGCTTGGAGGCTTCCTCTTCCATTTCTCTTCATCTATACACTTGGTGTGACTGAGAATCATCCTTGTGAGTGGGAAAGTGGCTTCATTTCTGAGTTAGAGGGTCTGTGTGAGGGGAGGTTTGTTGCTGCCTTGGGTGTTTGAGTGTTGTTAAGCCATGATCATGGCATTTTGGTGGTTCAAGTGGTGATCTTTGGTGTTAAAGGATCAACCTTTCTCACCATTTTCGTGCACCTTGTTGAACCTGAGTTTTGGAGCAGTTGAGAGAGCTCCAAGAGCACCATCTACCTCTGTTTTGGCTTGTGGTATGATCACCACCTTTGAACTTGAGTTTTCTTGCTTTAAAATGGAACCTTGATGCATGTTAAGACTAAAAGATGTTAACTTAACGTTGTGTAATGTCAAACACACCTAGAAATGCATTTTTAGGGTCTTTAATTGGTAAAAACCCAACCTTGGAAGGATATCTTCACGAAAATGCGGAACTGCATTCTGTCGTGAAATATCCGGATATTTGTCGAGCAGATATCCGGATATTGATATCCGGATATGGTATCCGGATATTGATATCCAGATATGTGATCTGGATATCCGGATATTGTATATCCGGATATGGTCAGTGAGATATCCGGATATGCCACGAGGAATATCCGGATATTCTGGGATTTCGAAGAACAGTAGCTTTACTGTTCATATAGTAGGCTATTGCGGGTTTGTGGACCCTAGATTAAGGAAGTTGAACTTCTGTAATTAATGGACTAAGTCAGAATCATGTGATTAAGGGCTTGTGGCTTTGTTATAAGCCTTAAGACGTAAAACGTAAAGGAAAGACGTTGCCTTTATATTGTATGCTTGAGATGCATGTTTATTGATATGTTAATGGTCCATAATAGATTGTGATTCTGCTGTGTTTGGACTTTGAGCTTGTGGCTTGGATAACTAGCTTAAGAGGTAAGCTTTCGTGTCCTCGGTTTAGCCATGTTGTGGTTCCACCATGTCCCTTGGGGATATGGTTTATGCATGCTGTGTTACATGCTTTGATGTTTTGGAAATGCTATTGATCTATTATATGCAATGTGCTTTTATGATATGCATGTGATGTCCACCTATATGGTAAGCCTGGGTATGTAGTACACACAAGATGGTGAGGCTGTGGGTGAGGTGCAAGCGGTGTTCCTTGTACTCATGTGGGTATAGACGTATTCCTTCATTTCTCTGGTCAGTAGATAGCGTTAAACACACATGTCATAGATATCTGTTGCGCTGCATAGTTTTGGAACTTATATTGAATTACTATTTTTAGAACTTATATTGCACATGTAAGTGAGCTTGGGGTGGAAGATCCTTGAGGACCCCTTGACTTACTGAGATTTCTTTAATTAGAGATCTCACCCCACGTTCGGGGACGCTTATTTCAGGTTCTGGTAATGTTGAGATCTCAGGCGGCAGGAGGCCGGAGTTGAGTTAGATATTGTATATGCTGACTGTTGGATGCTGGATATGCATGCTGCCTTTATGCTTAGTTTCATTATATGTCATGGATTATCGTGTTGAGACTCTGTGTTTTGATGTTGTTTATTTGGTGAGCATGGGGTTTGTCATGCCACGTAGACTTGTTATGTGTTCGTTTTATTTGATGTTGTAATAATGTATCAAGATATTGTCCGGACTACGTGATGTAGATCCGTGATTTTAGATACACACTTATCTTTATGTTATGAGGTAATTCAGTTAGCTTTCTTGCAATCTTCATACTGGCATTGGTTTTTATGAAATTGATTAAGTAATTAAGTTGGTAATTGATAATGACGTCATAATTGAAAAGAAAAAGAATATTCCACATTTTTTAATTAAGCACTGCTTAATACGATGTAATGTTAATATTCCGGGTATACACGGAGTGTTACATTTTATGGTATCAGAGCAACGGTTCAAGGGAAAAGCTGTATGTATTGCAATGATTAGGATGTTTGGTTGTGTCTGTCTGATGTGTTACTCCAATGGCTTTTATTATGATAATGCATATGTGATCACATTGCGTGGGTCTGATCAACTCATAAATTGTGTAACTTGTGCAGAGTCATGGTAGGACCCAGGAAAACACGAGAGACTATTGAGGGTCAACCCGACCCAATCCTGACTGCATTAGCTGAGATGCAGGAGGCCGCGAGAGTGGCCAACTTGGCAATGATGGATGCTACTCGAGAAGCAAACCGAAGAGCCACGGAGGATGCGTTTGAGGCGAACCGTTTGGCGAACATGACCATGGTGAGGGTCATGCTGTAGGAGATGAGAGCTGCTCCCGCTGTTGGTCAGTTCCCACCGCCACCACCTCCACCGCCCCCACCGCCTCCACCACCGCCTAGTGAGTAGGAAGAGGACCAGAGTCAGGTTGAGGGCACTGGTCATGCGACTGGGGTGATGGAGCCCTTTGTGGATTTTGCTAAAGATAGAGATGCTATCGACCGCCGGCTGAATGCTTTCTGCAAGCATAAGCCACCTTCTTTTGATGGATCTTATGATCCCATTGCGGCTACCAGATGGCTACAGGCGTTGGACAAGATCTTCCGGATCATGCAGTGTTCAGATCCGCAGAAGCTGATGTTTGCCACTTACATGCTGGAGGGCGAGGCCCATGAGTGGTGGATCAACATTTCTCTTATCTACGAGATGCAGGGTCGTGTGATGACGTGGCCGTTCTTTGAGGAGTGCTTTTTGGGTCAGTACTTCCCGTATGATGCACAGGAAAGGAAGCAAGGGGAGTTTGACAGATTGGTACAGGGCTTGTTGTCTATTGACGAGTACCTAGCCAATTTCAATGAGCTGGTGAAGTTTTCCCACTTCAGGATGGCGAGGCCTACTCCTACATTCTTGGCTGCTAAGTTCCGCAGGGGACTTAGTGAGGATATTGCTGGTTATCTAGCTGGGTCTGCTTCTAGAGACTTTGGGATGCTGGTTCATCAGTGTCATGATATTGAGGACTTCTACAGCACGAGTAAGGCCAAGAGGGCCAAGGCAGATGAGACGAAGACGACGACGAAGGTAGCTGGTAGTTCCACTTCTTGGCGAGACAGGAAGTTTGGGAACAAGGGAAAGGGAAAATAGATGGCAGCTCGGTAAGCGCAGAATAATTCGCAGGAACTCTGTCGAGGAATCACCGCAGACCTAAGTACTCCCAAGTG